>MU691547.1:9084-65432 GCA_026770625.1 Nicotiana glauca
TTTGGTAGTCCTGTCTAGCCTCGTCAATACTTCGTCGGGGTTAGGCCAGGCACTTACCAGCACATGGGGTCGGTTGTGATGATGCTACACTCTGTGCATTTTTTTGCAGATCACGGAGCCGGAGCAGCTTTTGGACAGCAGTAGGAGTTTTGGGAGCTGATTTTAGTCCAGAGATCCCGAGGTTGCCGAGCTGGCATCCGCATGGCCCAGAGTCTCTTCTATCTTTACTTTAGTTTGTTGTTCTTTGTACCGGAACAAACATAATTATATTTTTATTCAGACATTGTATTTAGCATTCTCTAGATGTTCGTGAGTTTGTGACTCCAGTTCTTGGGTAGAAGATTTTGTTAAACTTCCGCATTTCTTTCAGTTAATTATATATTGAGACTTTCGCTTTATCATATTGTGTATTGTTATTATTAAATGATCAATAATTACTAAAAGGAGTAAATTAACTTGGCTTGCCTAACTCATATTAGTAGGCGCCATCACGACTTCCGAGGGTAGGAAATCCGGGTCGTGACAAGTTGGTATCAGAGCATAGGTTACATAGGTCTCACGACTCACGGACAAACTTAATAGAGTCTGAGGGATCGGTACTGAGACATTTATATTTATCCCCCAGAGGCAACAGAGTTAGGAAAATTTCACTTTTGTTCTTTCTTGTCGTGCGATTCTATTTTTTAAATACTGCTTGTGTTTCTACTATGTTCTTTCGTAGATGGCGAGAACATGTGCTTTCTCTTCTACCACGCAGCATCCCAAGCCCCCAGCAGCAGCTCCTACGAAGGGCAGAGGGCGAGGCCGAGGCAGGGGCGCCGGTGGGCCCAGCTCAGGTCCCAGAGGGGTTCATAGCCACCCAGCTCTTCAGGACGCTTTGATCAGGTTGGTAGGCTTTATGGAGAGCGTCTCTCGAGCGGGATTGCTTCCAGTAGCACCAGTCACTTCTCAGGCTGGAGGAGGAGTTCAGACTCCTGCTATACATACTCCGGAGCAGGTAGCTCCCCAGGCTCAGGTTCCAATGGTTCAGCCAACTGTGGCAGTTCATCCGGGCATTGCGACTCAGACCGGCGATGGAGCGACTATGTCCGCAGATGCTTTGTGGAGGCTGGATAGGTTCACCAAGATCTTCACCACCACATTCAGCGGTGCTTCTTCAGAGGACCCCCAGGATTTCTTATATAGCTACCATAAGGTTCTTCGGACTATGGGTATTATGGAGACCAATGGGGTCGACTTCGCCACCTTTCATCTATCCACCAAGACTTGGTGTAGGGACTATTGTTTAGCCAGGCCAACAGGGTCACCATCTCCGACTTGGGACCAGTTTGCAGAGTTGTTTTTGGAGAAATTTCTCTCGGTTACGCAGCGAGAGGCTCTTCGCAGGCAGTTCAAGCGCCTCCAGCAGGGCTCTATGATGGTCACTCAGTATGAGACCCGGTTCATTGATCTAGCATGCCATGCTACTATTATACTCCCCACCGAGAGAGAGAGAGAGTGCATAGGTTTATTGATGGATTGATTCAGCTGATCCGTCTCCAAATGGCTATAGGAGCCAGGAGTGAGATTTCTTTTCATGAGGCGGCCAATACAGCCCGTAGAGTTGAGATGGCTCTTGCACAGGGAGGTGGTCATGGGTCAGATAAGAGGCCCCGTCATGCAGGTAGGTTCAGTGGTACCTCGTCTGGAGGTAGAGATTCTTATGGTAGAGGTCATCTTCCGAGGCCCTTTCAGTCAGCTCTCCAAGTCTCTCATGGTACTTCAGACGGTAGTGGTTCTCAGCAGCATTATTCTGACCAGCAGCTTCACAGTTCCCCATCAGCACCCATCAGTGCCCCACCACTTCAGAGTTTTTGGGGTGGACATTCAGGTCGACAGGGTCAGCAGTCTCAGCAGTCGAGGGCTTGTTACGGTTGTGTTGACCCGAGTCTCATTGTCAGATTTTTCCCTCGAGCTTCGAGTAATTCCCAGCAGCAGGGTTTTCGCCCCATGATTCATGCACTAGGTGATCCACAGGTCGCCCAGCCAGCTAGAGGCGGAGGTAGAGGTCATAGAGGTGGAGGTAGAGATCACAGAGGCGGAGCTCGGACCGCCAGAGGTAGAGGCCAGCCAGCAGCCGACCGTTCCAGAGATGTAGTTCAGGGAGGTAGGGCCCAACCCCGATGTTATGCTCTTCCAGCCAGGCCAGAGGCTGAGTCTTCAGAAGCAGTTATTACAGGTACTATTTTGGTCTGTGATAGGGATGCTTCAGTGCTATTTGACCCTGGGTCTATGTATTCGTATGTGTCATCCTATTTTGCACCATACTTGATCATGCCTAGTGATGCTTTGGGTATTCCTATTTATGTGTCTACATCGGTGGGCGATTCTATAGTGGTCGACCGAGTGCATCGTTCCTGTCTGGTAGTGTTTGAGGGTCTTGATACCCGTGTTGATCTATTGCTCTTAGACATGGTGGATTTCGGCGTTATATTAGGGATGGATTGGTTTTCCCCGTATCATGCTATCTTGTATTGTCACACCAAGATCGTGACCTTGGCTTTGCCAGATTAGCCCCATTTTGAGTGGATAGGGACCCCGGGGCATACCACCCGCAGAGTTATATCATATGTGAAGGCTCGACGCATGGTCGAGAAGGGGTGTTTAGCTTATCTTGCGTATGTTCACGATTCTAGCGCAGAGGTCCCTTCTATTGATTATGTTCCTATTGTTCGGGAGTTCCCAGAGGTTTTCCCTTCAGACCTGCTGGGTATGCCGCCCGATAGGGATATTGATTTCTGTATTGATCTGGCTCCGGGCACGTAGCCCATTTCCATTCCGCCGTATCGCATGGCTTTGCCAGAGTTGAAAGAGTTAAAGGATCAGTTGCAGGATTTGCTTGAGAAGGGTTTCATTAGACCCAGCATGTCGCCTTGGGGTGCGCCAGTGTTATTTGTGAAGAAAAAGGATTGTTCGATGAGGATGTGCATTGATTACCTGTAATCGAACGAAGTGACGATAAATAACAAGTATCCACTGCCGAGGATTGATGATTTGTTGGACCAGCTTCAGGGAGCGAAGGTGTTTTCAAAGATAGACTTGAGATCTAGCTACCACTAGTTGAGGATTAGGGCATCCGATGTCCCTAAGACAGCATTCCACACTAGGTATGGGCATTATGACTGTTTGGCCATATCATTTGGGTTGACCAATTCCCCAACAACATTCATGGAGTTGATGATCCTAGTGTTCAGGCCTTATTTGGACTTTTGGTGATAGTTTGCATTAATGATATTCTGGTATACTCCCGCAGCCAGGAGGAGCACGTGCAGTACCTCAAAGTGGTTCTTCAGACTCTAAAGGATAGTTAGTTATATGCTAAGTTCTCGAAGAGTGAGTTCTGGTTGAGTTCAGTTGCATTTCTGGGTCACGTTATATAAGCATAGGGTATTCAGGTGGACCCGAAGAAGATTGAGGCAGTCAAGAACTGGCCTCGACCAGCATCAGCTACAGAGATTCGGAGTTTCTTGGGGTTAGCAGGCTACTATCATCGGTTCGTGGAGGGTTTTTCATCCATTGCAGCCCCGATGACCAGATTGACCCAGAAGGGTGCCCAGTTCAGATGGTCGGATGAGTGTGAGGCGAGCTTTCAGAAGCTCAAGACAGCTCTGACCACGACGCCAGTATTGGTTTTGCCACAAGTTTAGGGCCTTATACAGTCTACTGTGATGCTCCCCGAATTGGGCTTGGTACAGTATTGATGCAGGATAGCAGAGTCATTGCCTATGCTTCGAGGCAATTGAAGATCCATGAGAAGAACTATCTAGTGCATAATTTAGAGTTGGCAGCTATTGTTCACGCCTTGAAGATTTGGAGGCACTATTTGTGTGGCGTGGCATGTGAGGTGTTCACCGACCACAAGAGTCTTCAGTACTTGTTCAAGAAGAAGGATTTGAATTTGAGGCAGAGGAGGTGGTTGGAGTTGTTGAAAGATTATGATGTCACCATTTTATACCATCCGGGGAAGGCCAATGTGGTGGCCGATGCATTGAGTAGGAAGTCCGCCAGCATGGGTAGTCTTGCTTATATTTCGGTTAGCTAGAGACTGCTTGCTTTGGATATTCAGGCCTTGGCCAATTGATTTGTGAGGTTGGATATTTCTGAGCCTAGCAGGGTGTTATCTTGCACGGTTGCTCATTCTTCATTATTAGAGCATAGTCGTGATCAGCAATTTTATGATCCCTATTTGTGTGTCCTAAGAGACACGGTGCAACGTAGAGGTGCCAAGAATGTGACCTTAGATGGCGATGGTGTTTTAAGATTGTAGGGGCGAGTTTGTGTGCCCAATATCGATGGGATTCGAGAGTTAATCTTAGCGGAGGCCCATAGTTCTCGGTATTCTATTCACCCGGATACCGCGAAGATGTATCAGGATCTGAGGCAGTATTATTGGTGGCGCAGGATGAAGAAAGATATTGTTGCATATGTGGCTCGATGTTTGAACTGTCAGCAGGTTAAGTATGAGCATCAGAGGCCTGGTGGTTTATTTCAGAGGATTGAGCTTCCCGAGTGGAAGTGGAAGAGGATTACCATAGATTTCGTTAACGAACTTCCGTAGACCCGGAAGAAGTTCGATGCGATATGGGTTATTGTTGATAGACTGACCAAGTCAGCACATTTCATTCCTGTAGCAGTCTCCTATTCATCTGAGAGGTTAGCTGAGATTTATATACGGGAGATTGTTCGCCTTCATGGTGTGCCGGTATCTATCATTTCAGACCGGGGTACACAGTTTACCTCGCATTTCTGGGGTGCAGTTCAGTGAGAGTTGGGAACACGAGTTGAGTTGAGCATAGCGTTTCATCCTCAGATGGACGGTCAGTCCGAGCGGAGTATTCAAATCTTGGAGGATATGCTCCGGGCTTGTGTTATCGACTTTGGAGGTTCGTGGGATCAGTTCTTGCCTTTAGCGTAGTTTGCCTACAACAACAGCTACCAGTCCAGCATTCAGATGTCTCCTTATGAGGCGTTGTATGGTAGGCGATGTCGGTCTTCAGTCGGATGGTTTGAGACAGGAGAGGCTCAGTTATTGGGTACAGTTTTAGTTCAGGAGGCCTTGGATAAGGTCAAGATCATTCAGGATAGTTTTCGGACAGCTCAGTCCAGGCAGAAGAGTTATGCAGACCGCAAGGTTCGAGATGTGGCCTTCATGGTTGGTGAGCAAGTATTACTCCGAGTGTCGCCTATGAAGGGCGTGATGAGATTTGGGAAGAAGGGAAAGCTTAGCCCTAGGTTCATTGGCCCATTCGAGATTCTCGATCGTGTGGGAGAGGTGGCTTATAGACTTGCCTTGCCACCTAGCTTATCAGCCGTGCATCCAGTATTTCAGGTGTCCATGCTTCAGAGGTATCACGGCGATCCAGCCCGCGTGTTAGATTTCAGCACTGTCCAGTTGGACAAGGATCTGTCTTATGAGAAGGAGCCGGTAGCTATTCTAGATCGGCAAGTTTGATAGTTGAGATCGAAGAATTTTCCTTCAGTATGTGTTTAGTGGAGAGGTCAGCCTCCTGATGCATCAACTTGGGAGTCCGAGTCTGATATGCGGAGCCGTTATTCCCATCTTTTCCCCGACTCAGGTACTTCTTTCTTTTATCCGTTCGAGGACGAACGGTTATTTTAGAGGTGGAGAATGTGACACCCCAAAAGGTCATCACCTGTTTTCTCTCTTTTCCACGCTTCCGAGGCCTTGAAAACATTTTTAGTCACCTTGATCTGCGTGCGCAGTCCGGGCGCGTAGCCGATAAGCTTAAATATAAATTCTGTGTGAAAAATGATGAATTTTGATACTAATATGATTAAAGTTGACTTTGGTCAACATTTTAGGTAAATGGACCTGGACCCGTGATTAGACGGTCCCAGAGGGTCAGTAGAAAAATATGGGACTCGGGCGTATGCCCGGAATCGAAATCCAAGGTCCCGAGCCCGAGAAATAAAATTTTAAAAGAAATTGTTTTTCTAAAATTATTAAGGAAATCGAAAATGAAATTTGATTAGAAGACTATGGTATCGGGCTCGTATTTTGGTTCTGATGCCCGGTACAAGTCTTGTATATGGTTTAAGCGCTTTTCTGCGAAATTTAGTTGAAATCGGACGTCATTTGACGTATTTCGGACCTAAATATAAAAAAAATGGAAGTTTATTAAGTTTGAAGAAAAGTGATGATTTTGAGGTTTGATTCCTCGTTCTTGATGTTATTTTGGCGATTTGATCGCACGATTAAGTTTGTATGAGGTTTTTGAGTTAGTGTGTGTGTTTGGTTAGGAGCCCCGAGGGCTCGGGAGTGTTTCAGAGGTGGTTCGGAGTGTTTTGAACTTAGTAAAAAGTTGCAGAAAAATCTGATATTTTTGCTCAGAGATCTTCTCCTTAGCGATCGCACTATGTTTCTCGCGTTTGCGAAGCACTTGCTTCACGCTTCATCGCGTTCGCATCATTCCTTCGCGTTCGCATAGAGTTGTTGAACTCTGAGGGCCCAACCCTCCTTCCTTCATCGCTTTCGCGATAGCTAGATCGCGTTCGCGTAGAGTCCCAACTTTACTTCACCGCGTTCGCGTAGGCCAATTCTTTGGACCCCCAGTGCTTCCTTTTCGCGTTCGTAGCCCTTCCCTCATGAACGCGTAGCTTGCCAACTCCCCCTTATTCACGAACGCGATACTCCTATCGCAAACGCATTGAACAAAAATGCCCAGTTATATTTTTAAGTTTCCAGAATTAAAACATACGGGTTTCTTTCAAATTTCTCACAAAATCTCTTCTTCCCCAAGCTCTAGGAGTCCATTGAAGCCCCCATTCTTCAAGACCATTTGGGTTAGTAATTTCCCACCTATTTCCTTTATTTTCTCTCATTAATTAGTGAGTTTCTAAGCCTAAATCATGTAATCTAGGGTTGAAATTGGGGGAAATGGGTAGAGTTAGGGCTTTTCAATTTTCTTTAATTTAGACCTCGTTTTGGGGTCGAATTTGAAAATAAATTGTATATCCGGGCTCATGGGGGAATGGGTGATATGAATTTGGTTTGAACATCGTGTTTCGAACAAGCAGGCCCGGGGGCAATTTTTGAAATTTTTGGAAGAAAGGTTGAGAATCTATATTTGGGAATCAAGTTTGATTTGTTTAGCTATTATTGATATTATAAAGTCATTATTTCATAGATTTGATTGAGTTGGAGCCGAATTCGAGAGGGAAGGCAGTCGTTGTGGATTTATTTAGCCGTGGAGGTTGAGGTAAGTGTTTGATCTAACTTTGGCTTGAAGGAATATGATTAGAGTATTGTTTGGTAATTGCTAATTGTTGAGTACGGTATATAGGAGTGGTAACGAGTATCTATACACTAGTGTCTAGCATGACCGTGAGTCCTTATTTGTGCTTATTCTAATTTTGTTGTGACTCTTACTTGTGTAATTGATGATTTCTATATAATGTAAAGAGTATGAGAAAGAACTATGATTTGTGAACTCTTTGGAGCGTTGGCTTGAATGATAAAGTTACTATTGAGTAAGAAATGAAAGAAAGAGAAAGAAATATGATTATTCCCTTGCCGGACTGTATTCGTATATTGTTGTTCCTTTGCCGAGATTTAACTGTTTACTTGTGTTTCACTTGTCGGAACTTCTATTACTGTTTGTCCATCCCCTCACCCCATAGGCTGTGATTGTTGCTTAGGTGAGGAAGAGTGATAAAGCACGAAGGTTGATACCATGCACGATTTGTGTTGAGGATATGTTAATGCACGAAGGAACATTCCGTGCCATGTTTTGACTATTAATGCACGAAGGAACATTCCGTGCCATGTTTTGATTATTAATGCACGAAGGTACATTCCGTGCCATGTTTTAATTATTAATGCACGAAGGGACATTCCGTGCCATGTTTTGATTACTAATGCACGAAGGGTCATTCCGTGCCCTGATATGAGTGTTTATGTGAGGAAAAGCACGAAGGTTGATGCCGTGCATTTTATATGATTGTTTTGGTGAGAATGAGAGTAAAAGCAAGAAGGATGGTGCCGTGCAACTGTTGTTTTCCTACTCTCGTTGTCATTGTAGTTGTACCGTTATATCCCTTATTTATTGATTTTGTGATCTAAACTGTTACAGCCCTTACAGCATGCTCCCCTCCCTCTTGACTTGTTAAATTTCTGTATTCTCTTCTATTGCATATATATATATATATATATATATATATAAAACTGCACAGGTTGGTTTTGGTAGTCCTGTCTAGCCTGTCACACCTCCTTTTTTCACACCACCCCGGAGGATAGTGTATAAGGGAGTTTTTTCCACTTTAAGTGACATTATTCGAATTGGGATTATTTATTTATTCAGAGTCGCCACTTGGGATAGGTTTGGCTTTTGGTATTCCAAGTCACCGGTTTATTTCGAATCCCAAATCGAGAAAATTTCGACTTCCCAAATGGAGTCTGCGAAACAGAAATTCTAAGTAAGGAATTCTGTTGACCCGAAGGAAGGTTTTAGGCACCCCTGGATCCCGTGGTTCTAACACGGTCGCTTAAACTATTATAATTGGCTAAAAATCTTATTTTAATACATGTCATCCTGTAGTGCAATTTTTGAAATTATTTACCGCTTTTAATTAATAATTTTTAGGAAATTAGATGTCGTTTAAAACGTATTTTTGGATCACGTCACATGAAATGCACCCGGATCCTCAACACGTTTTATTTAACGTTTTGAGATTTGTTTTTGGGTCACGTGAAATACACACCCGAATTTAGGAAGGTAAAATTATTAAAGAACGCGTCTAAAGTGACTAACTTTACGGGAGGCCATAAAATTTGCTAAATGGCACGTTCCGAGTTCTAAATATTTTTAATGAAGTAATTAAAGAGGGACACGCAGTTTGTGATTTTATTTGGCGCGGCACACCTTGATTTCAATTTTAAAGTCCATCCTAAAAGGGACTATTATTTTTCTGTTAAAGATTTTCTCTAAAGCAACATAATTAATAGCATTGTTAATTATCTATTATTAGAAAGAATTCAAGAAATTCTGGCCTCAAACTGAGGTCCACACTTAAACAAGAGGAAAAACTCTTAATTCAAATATGCTACCTAGCTTAGAAGGCCCAAAATTGTGTTATAAAAATGAAACCCATAATTTTAATCAAAGCCTTCAGCATTTTTGGGCTTCGAAATTGTCCCCAAGAAGAAGGATAATTTTAGTTAGCTTTTTATGAGGAGCTGTCTAACATTGGGCCCCAACATAAGCCCAATTTGGAAGGCAAATCAGAACTGGGACGGGGCTGTGCTTCAGCAAAGCTGAGGCTCAAATCATTCAAAGCAGGCCATCAAGCCTTGGCCCATTGGTAAGCCATAAACCAAACATTGGATCTTAAATCGATTTTACAGCTACTGGATTTATTTCAAATTGAATTCAGTGATTTTTATAACAAAGGAACAATATAGACCCGTTCAAATCAACAACCGCTAATTGTTAAATGCAAATTTCATGTTCAGATCGTGTTTAAGCTAATGAATTGCTACAAACACTTATAGAATTCAATGACTTAACATGAAGCGATTAACATTTACATTGAAGTCTTAAACTCAAGGACTTAATACAATGAAAATGCATGTTCTCTTATTTCAAAGCCAAATTACTGATATCAAATACTGAAGTACTGCACTACTACAAACATTTATTAGGCTTGAACTTAACATTGATATGAACACACATACCGATTTCAGAATCAGTTTCAAGTTCACAATATTTTCCAATTTTAAAAGTTAAACTAACACAAAAAATTAAACTATACTAAGGCTAATATTTTTAGATGAATAGTCACAAATCTAACAGTCCAAATATCCAGTGCAGTCCAGATTAATTACAATGAAGACTTAGCCAAGTTCGGGAACTACTCAAAATACAATAAGGCATTAAAAAAGCCAAAATCTACAATAGAAATCACGCATCAGCTTCATTTCATTTTCAACTTGAGATCTACATTGAAATGGATTCAGGATGTGTACCTGGAGATATAAAGAAATGTAAGAAAAGAGAAGAATCAACAGAGTAAACAGATGGTCAAACAACAGCTTAAAAACAAATTCATAGCCCATCAAATGGCGTTAAACAGTCCAGGAAATAGTTTCACACAAATAAGCTACAACAAGAACTCGAACCAAGCTAGAATGACCCAATTTGCACTTGAAATAACACCAGAACTTCTGAACCTTTAACTAACTGAAACTTCAGATCTTTCAGTGCCTGGAGATTTAGGATTTGAGCTCTACAAGCTCGAAAATTCTCAGTTTCAAAAGGATTTCTGTTGATTTTCAGTATGAGTTCTCATCTTTCAACGTTTAAGATATTTTTTGGTTTTTTTTGTTTGAATTTGGGATTTTCAGATCTATCTCTACTTCTCAAAGCTTTTGGATTTTTGAATTTTCAAAATTTTTTGATCTCCAGACCTCTTCAGCAAGGCAATAGTGGGCTGCCTTTATAAGCAAGGCTAAGGGAAGTTTCAGATTTTATCTTTACCCCCTTGCCCCCTATTTTATTTTTAAGTTTTTAGCTAGTTAGTCCTTAAAGGACTGACTTGTTTCTCAAGTTTTATCACTGAATTATCTAAAATTTAATTAGAACCCCATCTAGAAGGTTCTAGGAAGCTCTATTTTCAGTTACTACAGAGATTCCCTAATTGAAATACCTATACTACCCCTAAATTTTCCCTAAAATTACTAACCTATGTATAACTAACCTTAGTCCTCTTAAACTTGGTCAAATGACCACGGTTAACCAAACAAAGGGGCTGGAAATTTTCAGCTATAACCAAATAGTAATCTTATCATAATTTGAACTAGAATTTATCCTAATCAACGTCATTATAAACTACTACTATGAATTGGACAGATTTTAAGAACCAAAATTGATAAAATTCCAAATCAAGCTATTTATTATCAAGTAAACAAAAAATTATGAATCAAACACAACCAAATTAAAAGAACATATTTGTGCTATTAATTATTAGAAAATTAGAACTCAACAAAAAATGAAAATGAACAAATATGAATATAGAAAAACAAAATCAATTACTGACTCTAAACGGATTGGTAAGAAAAAATAAAAATCAAAACCTAAATCGATTAATCATGAAGAGGAATCAATCATGGAGGGGAAACTAATTCAAATAATAAAACCAAGAGAAAAATTCAGAAACTCACTGCTTTGTGCTTTAACTCAATTGATTTCGAAAATGGTCTTCAAATAATGTTATGTGTTTGTTCTTGCCAAGAACAAACACATAGCAAAATTTCAAAACCCTTTCGAACACCGGCTAACCCTGGAAACTCGAACAGTCTTTGAACGAAAACCCTAGATCTAAAATTCGAAGGGTTCAACCTGGATTTGAATGGTTTTGGTTTGGGATTTGGGAAGAAGGGGTGAGGAGGCCATGGGGTGTGATTTTGGTTGGATTTGGAGGAGTTAGGGTTTTGGCCGGAATCTTTGATTCGACATTCGAAGGGCTAGGATGGGATTTGAAAGGAATGAAGGTTAGATTCATGATGAGGAGAATGAGGAGGTGTTATGGTGTAAATTTGGTGGCTATTGGATGATTGCCGCCGCGGTGGGGCGATTTCCGGCGGCGGTCTACGGCGGAGCCGGTGGATGTCGTGTCTGATGAAAGTAGGGTGAGAGAGAGAGAAGATTGATGGGTAGGGACGGGTCCGACACTTAAATACCAAACATCCTAGTTAGTTTCGGACTGTTGGATTGATGAGATCCAATGGTCACGATTAAAGGGCTAAGAAACAACGTCGTTTGGTCATCTGCTGGACCGGACTGGGTAATACAATTGGGCCTGGGTAGAATTCAAATGGATTTGAGGCGTTTAGGATCGATTTTCATTTAAAATAAGCCCAAAATCTGAAGTAAAAGAGACCCTCTTTATTTTCCTTTTCTCTTCAATTTTCAAACTTCTTTTAATTCTTTTTCTTTTGTTTATTTTTTCCCAAATATTAAAGCTAAAATTAAACCTAAAAAGATTAATCTAACCTACCTAATTATATTAAGCTAGAACTAATAATCAAACTATTAGTAAAACTACCTAATTAATCTAAAAATGTGAAATTAAGTCCTAAATGCCAATGCAATGCATATTTTTGTATTTTTTAGATAAGTTATGCTAAATTAAAAATGCACATAAAAAAATGTAAATAAACACGACAATTATACAATTAATTCCTAAAAATCAAATAATAAAAGAAATAATCCTAATTCTAAGAATTTTATAAGAGTAGTTTAAACGAGGCAAAAATCACATGCTCACAGCTGCCCCTCTTTGCTCGGAGACACGAAGGGTTTTCGGGCAAAGATAATTGAGCTATCATGAGAGATTTTTGCCTGCTTGGCACTTCATAAGAAGCATTTTTTGAAAAACATCTGATCGAACCCTGTTTCAGATGTTGCCTACATATCCTTGGCTGAAAAGGAATCAGGTCAGTATAGTTCTGGAAGGTTAGTAGCTGGGACTACCAGGAGCTGTAATTTCACTGTTGTTGCTGCTGCTACTGCTTGCTGACCTCCTTATTACACCAAAAGGAAAATCAAAGCTAAGCTAGCTATACCTACCAACTATGAGTTACAAGATTCTATCTATAATTCTCTTGAAACTTGATCTTGAGCCTTAGCTGCTGTGGACTCCGATATGAATCTTGATGCTCGCCAGCTGTAGGTATTGGTTCTTTCTTCAGCATTATGTCAAAACGACAGGTGGAGCTCGTGACTTGAATAAATTTTTTGAGAAGTCCGCATCTCTGTTCACTCCGGCATTTTGAATTCACTTTTTGTTCTTTTTGTTCTTTTCTTTATTCTGCATTTAAACTCATTCTTTTTGTCATCTCGTACCCCTATGCCTTGGTGTTAGACCTGCTTAAGACACCAAAACAAACAAACGAACAAAATTTTTCTGCCCCAGTTTTCACTAGGAAAATTTCGTGAGTTAGTTGTAACCCATATCTAAGCGATAAAATCAGGATTGTGTATCCTTGGGAATGAAGCCTTAAATTGGGAGGATTACCATGTTATGCTGGAAAATGACTGGGTTATGCCGGAAAAGAAAAAGGTCCTCGGGTTATGCTGGGGAGGTCCACGGGTTATGCCGGGATAAATGAAAAAGGCTCCTTGGGTTATTCTAGGGAGGTCCATGGGTTATGCTGGGATTGAAAGAAATAAGGCTCCTTGGGTTATGCCAGGGAGGTTCACGGGTTATGCCGGGATAAAAGAAAAAGGTCCTTGGGTTATGCTAGGGAGGTCCACGGGTTAAGCCGGGATAAAAGAAAAATGGTCCTTGGGTTATGCCAGGGAGGTCCACAGGTTATGCCAGAATTAAAAGAAAAAAGCTCCTTGGGTTATGCTAGGGAGGTCCACGGGTTATGCCGGAAAAGAAAAAGGTCCTCGGGTTATGCTGGGGAGGTCTACGGGTTATGCCGGGATTAAAAGAAAAAAGCTCTGTGGGTTATGCCAGGTAGATCCACGGGTTATGCCGGGGTTAAAAGAAAAAGGTCCTTGGGTTATGCCAGGGAAGGTCCACGGGTTATGCCAGGATAAAAGAAAAAGGATCCTTGGGTTATGCCAGGGAGGTCCGCGGGCTATGCCAGGATAAAAGAAAAAAGGTCCTTTGGTTATGCCAAGGGGGTCCGCGGGTTATGCCAGGATAAAAGAAAAAAGGTCCTTAGGTTACACCAGGGAGGTTCTCGGGTTATGCCGGGATAAAAGAAAAAGTTCCTTGGGTTATGATTGGGAGGTCCATGGGTTATGCCGGGATAGAAGAAAAACGGTCCTTGAGTTATGCCAGGGAGGTCCACGGGTTATGCCGGGATAAAAGAAAAAGGTCCTTGGGTTATGCGAGGGAGGTCCACGGGTTATGCCGGGATATCTAGGGAATAAGGCCCTATGCTACCATGATTTTTGTGATTTTTCTTTTTCACTTCTTCTTCTTCTTCTTTCTTTCTTTTTTTTCTTTTCATTTAGTAAAACGCATGAAAGAATTTGGGGGAAACTTCCCTTTTTGGTCGGTTCCCTGCTGAGAAGCTGTTTCAGCGCTTGTGCATTTCTTTTCCTTTTTGGGTTGCACTTGCTTCTTGCATGGTTGCTTTGGAATTACACCTGTTTTAACTTTCAAACAAAGAACAATTTGTTAGTTTGAAACGGTGGTTGGTTTTGTGGCCTTGATCATCTCAATTGCTTGACCCCGGCCCAGTTTCCGTTAAGAACTTTGCTGCTTGCTGGTTTTGAGGGTGAATCTCTTTTCAAACCAAAAGGGCTCAACTTTTAGGATTTCGTGATGGCTCGACCGCGTGGGCTCTGGCCTTTTCACTTTATTCTGCTCTTAGGACCTTTGTTTTTGACTTTCTTTCCTTTCCAATGTCTTTGCTTTGAAAGCACCAACAATCATGGCTAGTCGGGATTGGCTTGATGCACCCGTTGAGGCTGGGTACTTTCTTTTAGCTTTCGTTAGGCAGAGACCTGTAAAAACTAGTCTTGCCACCTTTTTTTGTAATAGTTTCAGAAGCAGAGTTAGGACGAAAGGGATTCGAGGAAAAGGTGAACAAAGAGTAAGAGGATGAATTTAAATAGAAGCGTCCCTTTCGGGGGAAGAGAAGGACTTATCTGGGGTACATGCAGGCTTCAAATGGACATGACATGCTTCTTGGATTGGATGCCCGACCTGCATAAACTTTCCCAACTTCTCGTAAGCTCATTGACCCGTATTTCAAAACCAGGGAACCTTTCCAAGACTCTTTAAATGGTGAGAGGTGTCTTCTTTTCGGCCAACAATGCCCTTTGCGGGTTTTCGCCAATCGACCTCTCATTTCTCTTCTCACCGTCGCCCGATAGTGCTCTTCACGAGTTTTCACCAAACGGACTCTCTTATTTTCAAATTATCTACTCACCGTCGCCTTATGGTGCCCGAATGTTTTCACTAATAAGAGTCTCTCCTTTTATTTCACTCAATTTGGACTATATCAGATTCCAACAATGTTGTTTTTCAATTCCCACGCCTTTGCCAATTGATCAGAAGGACTTGGACAAGGTTTTGGGTAAAAAGAATTTTGGACGGAAGTACAACTTTGAAACCATTTTGGTGGACTTATGGCTGAACCATTATATCATCTGCCCCAGTTTCAACTTTTGGGGGAATTGGGATTTTTTGTTTTGGTGTGACTGAACCCCAGAGAGAGGCTGTCTACCTATCCTTTCGGAATCAAGTCAAACGTAGTTCAGGGAAACATTTTGTTTTTGTTGTTTTTTTTTCTTTTTTCATCATATTTTTTTTTGATAATACTTCCGGGTTCCAAAGAAGGTAGCCAAATAAGAGTAACCGGCTCAAATGGGTTTGCGAAGGGTTGATAGTGTTTGGACAGCGAGAAGGAAGGCCTTCATCATCTCAACTGCGCAAAGTCATCACCGTAGAAGGTCTAGACATAGTACCTTTTTACTGCATCTGCATTCACAGCTGTTTCGGGATTATTTCCTTCGATGTCTCCCAGATACAGTGCTCCTCTTGGAAATATCTTTCGGATGATGTATGGACCCTTCCAATTAGGAGAAAATTTTCATTTTGCTTCCTGGTGATGAGGGAGATTAACACGAGTTGTCCCACTTCAAAATTCCTGGGACGCACTTTCTTGTTATAAGCGCGGGCCATTCTTTGTTGGTACAACTGCCCGTGACAAACCGCGACCATTCATTTTTCATCAATCAAGGACAACTGTTCCAGCTGAGTCTTGACCCACTCACTATCCTCAATTTCTACTTCAACGATTATTTAGAGTGAAGGGATTTCTACCTCTGCAGGTATAACAGCCTTAGTTCCATAGACCAACAAGTATGGGGTTGCTCCTATCGATGTGCGCACCGTGGTGCGATATCCAAGTAATGCAAAAGGCAGCTTTTCATGCCATTGTCTGGAGCTTTGAATCATCTTTCTTAGAATCTTCTTGATGTTCTTATTTGCTACTTCGACGACACCATTGGCTTTGGGCCGATAGGGAGTGGAATTTCTATGTATTATTTTGAATTGTTCGCATACTTCTTCCATCAAACGACTATTCAGGTTGGCAGCATTGTCTGTGATTATAGTTGCAGGAATGCCGAAGTAGCAAATAAGATTAGAGTGTACAAAATCTACCACAACTTTCTTGATGACTTACTTAATAGTGATGGCTTCAACCTACTTCGTGAAGTAGTCAATAGCAACCAGTATGAATCTATGTCCATTTGAGGCTTTTGGCTCGATTGGCCCAATGACGTCCATGCCCCAAGCAATGAATGGCCAAGGTGCTGATATAGGATGCAGTTTTGTCGGAGGTGCATGAATCAAATCACCGTGCACCTGACACTGATGGCACTTCCGGACAAAGCTGAAACAGTCTTTCTCCATGGTTATCCATTAATATCCTGCCCGAAGGATTTTCTTTGTCAAAACATACCCATTCATATGAGGTCCGCACACTCCTGCATGTATTTTATGCATAATTCTTCCGGCTTCCTCGACGTCAACACATCTTAACAAGTTGAGGTCCGGGGTCCTCTTATACAAGACATCACCACTCAAGAAGAAACCACTCGCGTGCCGTCTGATGCTCCTCTTTTGATCTCTAGTAGCTTGCTCACGGTATTCTTGCATTTTCAAAAACCTTTTAATGTCATGATACCATGACTCGATGGTTGGTTTCGCCTCAACCGTGTTACAATAACCATGCCTTTCCTTTATTTGGATCTCCAGAGGATCAATATGGGCATTGCCTGGGTAAGGTAGCATCGAAGCCAGAGTGGTAAGTGCATCAGCTAATTCATTGTGACACTAAGGGATGTACCTGAATTCCGTCAACTTGAACCGCTTGATGAGATCTTTCACATGTTGCCGATAGGGAATGAGCTTAACATCTCAGGTCTCCCACTCTCCTTGGGCTTACTGGATAATCAAATCTGAATCCCCATGATCAATAACTCCTCAACGTCTTGATCAATCTCCATATTCATGCCCATGATGCAGGCTTCATACGCAGCAGTATTGTTCGTGCAGAAGAACCGAAGCCTGGCTGTGGCCGGGTAATGTTGACCAGCAGGTGAGATCAAGATTTCCCCAATTCCCACACCTCTGGCATTTACCGCTCCATCGAAGAACATTTTTCAAGCATGGATGTCTTTAGAGATTGCTTCTATTGAATTTACCTCTTCATCTCAGAAGTAAGTTCTCAATGGTTGGTATTCTTCATCAACCGTAGTTTCAACCAGATGATCTGCCAACGCCTGGGCTTTCATCGCTGTACGAGTGACGTAAACTATGTCAAACTCAGTGAGTAGAATCTTCCATTTTCTAACCTCCCTGTGGGCATTGGTTTCTAGAATATGTACTTCAACGGATCCAACCTGGTTATGAGGTAGGTGGTGTAAGCTTGCAGATAATGTCTTAGCTTCTGAGCGACCCAAGTCAAGGCGCAGCAGGTTCTTTCCAACAGAGTATATTTTGCTTCATAACTGGTGAACTTCTTACTCAAGTAGTAGATTGCTTGTTCTTTCTTCCCAGTTACATCGTGTTGCCCGAGGACACAGCCAAAAGAATTTTCCAATACCATCAGATACAAGAAAAGAGGTCTCCCTGGCTTTGGTCGGACCAAGACTGGAGGATTTGATAGATATTCTTTGATCTTGTCGAAGGCTTCTTGACATTCATCCGCCCATTTGATTGCTGCATCTTTCTTAAACAACTTGAATATGGGCTCACATGTGCAAGTCAGTTGAGCAATGAACCAACTGATATAGTTTAATCTGCCTAACAAGCTCATCACATCCTTCTTAGTTCTTGGAGGAGGCAAATCCCAGATAGACTTTATCTTTGTTGGGTCTAACTCGATACCTCTCCTGCTGACTATGAAGCCCAAAAGTTCGTCCGACGGAACTCTGAATGCACATTTAGCTTGGTTCAGCTTCAGATCATACTTGCGCAATCGCTCAAAGAACTTTCTCAAATCTCGAACGTGGTCATCCTGAATTCGAGACTTGATGATTACATCATCTACATACACCTTTATCTCTTGATACATCATATCATGGAAGATGGTGGTCATAGCCCTCATATAGGTCGCTCCAGCATTCTTCATACCAAATGGCATAACCCGGTAATAGTATGTACCCCTGGATGTGGTGAAGGCCGTTTTCTCTGCGTCTTCCTCATCTATCAACTCCTGGTGATATCCTGCGTAGCAATCCACAAAGGACTGTATCTCATGCTTGGCGCAGTTATCAACAAGTATGTGGATGTTGGCAAAGGGAAATTGTCTTTGGGGCTTACCTTATTCAAATCTCTTTAGTCCATACACACCCGGGTCTTCCCATCTTTTTTCGGAACTGGGACTACATTGGCCAACCATGTAGTGTACCGAACTACTCGGATTACCCCTGCTTTCAACTGTTTCGTGATTTTTTCTTTGATCTTATCACTGATGTTAGTTTTAGACTTTCTTTGTTTTTGTTGGACCGGAGGGCAATTGAGGTAAGTTAGCCAATTATGCACCACTAGATCAACACTCAGCCCTGGCATGTCATCATACGACCAGGCAAACACATCTTTAAACTCAAATAGGAGTTGGATTATTGCATCTCGGGTTTTTTTATCTGTGTGAATGCTTATTTTGGTTTTCCAGATTTCCTCAGAAGTTCCCAAGTTAACCGGCTCAGTGTCATTCAAATTTGGCTTAGGTTTGTTCTCAAATTGTTCCAGTTCTCGATTTATTTCTCTAAACGCCTCTTCTTCATCATATTCCAGTTCTTGGTTAATTATTTCACAATGAGACAGTGTGTTTGGATCTGGGCATGAAGTCCACAAGCATGCCATGTTATTTAAAGCCGCATTATTATAACTGAAAAGAAGAAATAAAAGAGAAAAATAAAGAAAATCAGAAAGAATGAACGATGAAATAATGATTTCATTTCTTTGGATTGGGAAGATAACTGGGTTTACATTGGGAATTTAAAGACAAGAAACTAAAAGAAACATCTGAGTTACACCCTGGAATAACTCGGGATGCAGAAAAAGTAGCAGGACAGGTATACCGGGACTCCCGCCTGATCGGAAATGGCATAGCCTTCCAATTTTGAAGCTTGGCGTTTGATTCTATGTATAACACCTCAGCGGTGCTAGTGCCCTCTCCCGGCTGCACCATGTGGGTTCCGTAGAGTACTTTTCTCATTGCCCCACATATTTCCTCAATTTCTTTAGCCGTGAAAACCTCATCATCTTCCTCTTCACTGTACTTCGGCTTGACAAAGGTTTCATACAAATGTGGCAATGGTTGTGGCAAGACCCATCCTTCCTTCTTTCTCTCGTCTTCCCATTTTACATCATCTGTGGTAGAATGGACTATCCCGAAGAACTTTTCGGTCAGAGGCAGAGTCACCAGCTCAGATATTCCTTGCAGAGACTTTCCAAGTCCTTTTCCTGGCTTGAAACCATGTCTGATCATTTCCTTGGCCACCATAATTGAGGCATTGGATAGGAAAGGTTGAGGACAAGTGTTTCCTTCTTCATGCTGATCCGCCACCACAACTTCAAATGCTTGGTAGACTATGTGCTCACTACCCTCCCTCGCTTCTAGGCATAGGACAGATGGGTCCCGATAGATCGATTGTTCATCTTCTCCATGGACCATAATTTCCTGATTCTCATATTCAAATTTTACCATTTGGTGGAGGGTAGAAGGCACAGCTCCAGCGGCATGGATCCAAGGCCTCCGCAGAAGAAAATTATAAGACGTATCCATATCCAGCACTTGGAATGTCACCTCGAAGTCCACCGGTCCAATGGTCAAGATTAGGTCAATTTCCCCGATGGTATCTCTTTTGATGCCTTCAAAGGCTCTCACACAGATATTATTGGGACGAATCCTTCCAGTCCCGATTTCCATTCTCCGAAGTGTGGAGAGTGGGCAACTTTTAACACTCGAGCCTCCGTCTACCATGACTCGCTTTACGTAATATCCCTCACACTTGACAGTCAAGTGCAAGGCCTTGTTGGGAGCAGCTCCCTCTGGAGGCAAGTCATTTTCGCTGAATGAGATTTGATTGACAACAAAGAACCTTTTCGCCATTCTTTCAAGTTGTTCCACCGAGATTTCCACCGGCACGTAGGCTTTATTCAGAGCTTTCATCAACACCTTTTGGTGCTTAGGGGATTTCAATAGTAATGACAGTAAAGACACTTATTCAGGACATTTTCGCAACTGATCGACCACCTCATAGTCAGCCATTTTCATCTTTTGGAAGAAAACTTCCGCTTTCTCAGCACTCACAGGTTTTTTAAGCGGGAAACGCCTTTTGGTAGCATTGTTTACCTCTTCTATATTTGAGTACTTTTCGGTGGGAACATTTTCTAGAAGCCCTCCCAGGATCTCTTTCCCTTTATACGTAACCACCGTCTGATGATAATTTCATGGCACTGCAGCAGGGTTGGTCACAGGCTTCTGTGGTACACGTCCAATAACTACTGTCTCACTCAGCCGAGGTGGTTTGATTGTCACCCGCACCATACAGGCTTGCTTGGGTACGTACACTTTTGTTCCCTTTTTCACTTCCAATTTCTTTGGAGGGCTCAAAATCAGCTTCTTTTCTTGATCGCCTCGCGAGACATAGAGAATTTCGTGTTTGGGAGGTATCGCTTCGGTTCTGGCTTCTTTTTTGGCTCCGTCTTGGTGACTTTGTTTTCTTCTCCCCTTTATCTTGCTTTGGGGTAGACTTTGGATTTCTTTCTACGTCAGCAATAGCAATGATGGCCTTTAATGCCAAATGAAACTCTTTATCTTCACAGATCATTCCAATCACATGCCCATTATTGTGGGCTGGCAATGGATTGTTGGTTACATTTGGGACTTTCTTGTCCCTTAGCACTATCTTTCCTTGCTCTATCAAGTCTTTCACGGCTCTTTTCAACGTCCAACTATTTTCTGTATCATGCCCCTCAGCTCCTGAGTGATAAGTACATCGGACGCCCCGCTAATAGAAGGGTAATTTTGAGTTTTTGCCTGTTTGGAGGTATGGGCTGCAGTAAATTCATTTGAACCAGCTTCGGGAACAGAATGGAGTAGGTTTCACCGATTGGTGTAAAGTTTGGTCTCCTGGATAGTTCCCGAGGACGAAAGTTATTCTGCGGAGGTCGAGGATTATATTGGTTCTGGTGGGGAGACTGATTTCTTGGGAATGGAGCTTGGTTTTTATTGGCATATGGCTGCGGCCGGGAAAAGAGTTGAGTGTTCATGACCGCATAAGGTGGAGGAGCATAAGCCATATCATGATGAGGGTAGTAATGTTAAGGGGTTCTTTCAAAAAATATGGGTCCGGGAGCGCGATGCCTCCTTGCCCTTGATGCTGCCATAAACGTCTCTTCTTTCTTCTTTCCTTTAGCCATTACTCCAGACCCGCCTTGAATGTCTTGGAAGGTTTCTCTGATGGGTGACTGGCTCAAGACTCTACCCGTTTTCAAACCATTCTTTACCATCTCACCAATCTTGATTGCCTCTGCAAAAGGTTTGCCTATAGCCGACATCATGTTCTGGAAGTAATCGGCTTCTTGGGCCTGAAGAAATACGGTGACCATTTCCACTTTATCCATTGTGGGTTTCACCCTCTATGCTTTCTCGCGCCACTTAATTGCATATTCTCGAAAACTTTTTGAGGATTTCTTCTTTAGGTTCTCCAAGGAGTTCTTGTCTGGCACAATGTTTATGTTGTACTAAAATTGTCGAACAAAATATCTGGCAAGATCGTCCCAAATGTGCCATCGAGATATGTCCTGATCCATATACCATTTCGAAGCTATGCCTACCAAGCTTTCTCCTAAGTAAGCCATTAACAACTCCTCTTTTCCCCCAGCCCCATGCAGTTGGTTGCAATACCTTTTAAGGTGAGCAATAGGGTCGCCATGCCTATTTTACTTCTCAAACTTCGGTGTTTTGAATCCCATGGGCAGGTGCACGTGAGGGAACATGCACAGATCATTATAAGAAACACTCTTCTGCCCGCTTAAACCTTGCATATTTTTCAGACTCTACTCTAAACTCCTCATCCTTTTTGCCATCTCATCCTATTCAGGCACTTTCGGAGTTTTGTCTTGTCCCGGTGTAAGCTCAAACGAGGGTGGTTGGGAGTAAGTGTATGTGGGATATTGAGGAGGATCCACTTGAAAGATGGGATTTTGGAAAGTGAAGGCCGAGGGATCAAAAGCGGGCTTAGGTAGTGAAGGGTGTACGGTGGCGGAGCATGGTGGTGCGGTAAAAATATTGGGGGCTGCTCCTGATGTGAACACCTAGGGGCGTACCCCAGAAGGTGTTCCTATAAAGTGAGCAGATATGGTAGGCTGTCCCAATGGAGTATTCGGATGACTGATGGGGATGTTAGAAGTACCCCCAGATCTCGGGAACAACTCAGGAAAGCCAGGGATAGCATTTGGAGGCTCTCTTCCGTTAGTCCATGCATCCCACATGTCCATAACTCGGAGACATAATATCTGGTTTTATTCAACTGTGGTAGACTCGGAGGCCGGGATCCCTGAGATTGGGCTATCTTCAGTGATGAAAACTGGTGGCAAAGTCATTTCAGACGACATTTCTGTACTTCCTTTTGATTTGGTAAAATACCGATGCGATGCTAGTTTACCAAAAACCAACCACCATTTCTAAAAACCTAAGCTGGACATTTGATAGCAACAATCGGTTAGTTTGAGACAAGTAACAAATAGGTAATCACACATTTGGGTGTGATGCACCTATACAGTTAAACGAATGTCTACATGTTTGCCATGGTTACATGCGTCATCCCGGCTTTTCTTCTTATTTATTTTCTTTTGATTTGTTTTTCCTTGCTTTTCTTTGCTTTTCTGGTTTTCTCTCATTTTGATTTTTCTTTCCTCTCCATTTTTCTTTTTTTTTCTGGTCTTTCTCTTTTTGTGTTTCTTTTCCACTCTTGTTTTTTCCTTTTATTTCCTTCCCTCGTATTTTTTTTAGGGTTACGGTCGAATCTTATGGAGATTGCCTATGTATCATGACCCCGTATGAATCAGACCAAGCGTGGTTCTTGCAAAATAAGGAAATAATTTTTGGGATTTTTCAACTTTTCCTTAATAAAACTTTGATTACAAAGATACTTGACTATTTGTTTTTCTTAGAAGGGAAAATTACAAAACATACTGAAAATAACAAAAAACAGACTCGATAACTAGGAATACATTGAAGCTTCAAATCCTGGGGCCCGTGGGGTGTCATTCGACATCGACGCGGGCCTATGTTCAATACCCTTTGTAATTGCTCCAAATCATTCATAACTTGCCGAACAAAGATCATCACTGTAGAAAAGAAGGTAGTGCGACTCATTCTTTCGCCTGCTTGATATTTCATGACAATGTTATGCGCAATGGCTCGAATTCTTGCTCTGATCCGGCCCTTTTCCTGAAGTAGTCCGCTTATCTGCTGGTTGCGAGCCTCTAGCACCTGGGAGTCATGGAAGTGATGGTCTTGTAACAGCTTCATTTCTTTCTCCATCTCGGCCATTAGCCTATAGCAATGTTCCCTCTCGACCTGAAATTCTTTGTCCCGCTGGGCTGCCTTGCCTTCAACGGTATTCACTTTTCTTTTTAGGTTAGCAATAGTTCCTCATAATTTCTTTTCATTTGTTGCACAAATTGGGCCCTTTCCTCTATCTTCTTTGCCCACTGTGCCCGGATATTTGCCATATTCCCTTCAGATTTCTCCAACTCTTCCTGGCACTCTGAGACTTGCTTCTTCAGCCTTTTTATCAACCTCTCATCGGACCGACTTCTTTCTTGATTTTTAGCAGCTATTTTCATTTGTTGGATTTGAGCCTTAAGAGCCTTATTCTCTTGGGTTAGTTTCTTTTTGTCACCTTCATCGGCTGCAGCTTGCAAGCTATTTTCAAATTAAAGATCCTGAACCTATTTTTCCAATGCTCCTATTCGGGCCCTGTATTCCTTTTTCTTGGCTAGCCAATACCATTGTACCTGGGCCCCATAAGTAAATTGTCGTACATGTGACCTTTTGGCGGGTCTCTTAGGAATTTGAAATCTTTTGCCAAACCAGACCAAGTATTTGGGGTCCACTTTGCCTTTAGTCTGATCCCGCACTATGGTTTTAGGCTCAAGATACCTACATTCATTCCATATCTGGCGGATTTTTCCCTCCGAAAATGTAGCTTTCGGGCCTACTTCGATGACTTCTTGTCTCAGATCTTCATCACCGTGGACGGTTTGGAATCTTCCCAGTTGCCGCAAGACTCAGTAGGGAGCATAGGGTTGGATACTCCGAATGCCCATCAAGAGAATATAGGGTACATCAGCTGATGTGTATACTGCCCCAGTAACGAGAAGCCACCCGAAAGTCCACACAATTTTGTCAGCAGTCAGAGATCTCAAACATGATAGCCAAGCCTCGGTACCCTCAGGGAATTCAATGCCTGTTACCCGGGTTTTAAATTCGTCAATACAGCTCAACCTGGTCAAACTATAGTCCATGTACCCAGTCCGGTGACAGAGATGCTCTTGTATCCATAGCTGTAGGAAAAAATTGCAACCCTGAAAGAATTTACCCCCTTCTTGACATTTGGTCAAAGCTCGATACATTTCAGCCACAATCAAAGGAACCACCGTGCTGTTGGTTTTATTTATAGCCACATCTAGCATTCCTATGAGGCTGATATCTATGTGACCATCTTTTTGGGGACAGATCACGACTCCCAAGAAAGCTACCATGAAAGCTAATCCTCGTCGTGCCTCCCACTTATCTTTGTTTCCAGCGTGTGTTAAACCAGTGTTGGGCTCCTCAAAACCTTTCGGGTTGCCATATCGGTGGAACAAGAAATGGAGAGTGCAATATCCTTCCGATATTATCCTGAACATCCTGGCTGATACTCAATAAGTCCAGAAATCTATGTAGAGTTACCGGTCTCGATGCCAATGGATATCGAACCCTGAGTTTTCCATTAAGTCTTGCATACCTTGCAACCTCTTCTAATACCGGTGTAAGCTCAAAGTCTGAGAACCGGAACACGTTGCGAGTTGGGTCCCAGAAAGGTATCAGTGCTTTAATAATATCCGGCCTCGGCTTAATGTTCAATAATCCGACCAGGCCACCCAGAATCTTTACCACCGTTTCACTGCTACCTTTTCCTAGGTCATTCCACCATATGTGGAACTTCAAAGGGATCTCACTCAAGACTGAGAAGGATTCAATGTCAGCTGTACTCATCCTGCACATTTATTTAAAATGACTCAAGGCTTTATTTTGACCCAAAAGAAAAAGGTGGCTATTTTTCAAAACTTTTTATTTTAAGAACAACAAGGACAGGGTTTTGCGGATACGACCTTTCAGCACTTCGGGGAAGAAGATTTTAAGGTTGTGCCCGCTAACCGTTTAAAATGACTCAAGGTGGTTATTCTTGCAAAAACAGCCTTCCGGCGCTCTTTTGGGGACATTCGGCTTACTTTAACAAGAATGGCATCACCCGACTTATTTGTGACAAAAATTAAAAATTTTGTTGTTTTTGGCTATTTTTGCAAAAGGGAAGTTGGACCCGATGAGGGTTGCCTACGTATCTCACATCCGGTGAGAATCAAACTGGCGTAGTTCGGGCAATTTTGTTTTGTCAAAACCAAATATTTGTTAAAAATCTTTTTTCTCTTTTCTCTTTTTTTTTCCAAATATTTTCCTTTTTCTTTAAAAAATCCGGCAGCATTTCGGTACTATTTGGGTATTTGGTATTTTTCCAAAACAAGTGGTTACCCTCATTTAATCCTTACACTGCTATTCCTTTCAACTCTCTCCCATTATTTACAAGCCGGTGAACATGCAAAGCCGAGCAAATAAATGCACAAGTAGCACGTAAGATGCATCAGGATGGTCTTTTCATTTCAGGTCACCTGCCCTATATGGACCCAACCCCTGTGTGGAGTCCCCTAAGTCAAATGAACATGATGCAAACAAATGTTCCTACTAGGGATCCGGCATGAGGCTTTGTTATATTAGGTTTAAGAACTGGGTTTATTGTTCTAGACCTGGCTTACCTGAGCGGACAACTCGAGCCGGGGGGGGGGGGGCAATATACCGGGGATACAGAAGCTCCGTCGGCTTAGCAACATATCCGAACCTCGTTCTAAATGGGATATGACTCTAAACAGAAGAGAAGATACACAAATTGCACTCTTCTCCATGATGTAGAAGACTCAGAAAGAGGAAGGGTTTCGTAGCAGTTTATATATACAATTCAAAAAATATCAAGGCGGTAAAATATTTAGCCCAGTCAACACGTAACATGTAGAAAAATCAGATAAAGCCAAATATAACAGTTATACTAAGCTCGAATTCTTGAACCCTGAATCGAAATTCTGGGTTCGTGTCCCCAGCAGAGTCGCCAGAGCTGTCACACCTCCTTTTTCCACACCATCCCGGAGGATAGTGTATAAGGGATTTTATCCACTTTAAGTGACATTATTCGAATTGGGATTATTTATTAATTCAGAGTCGCCACTTGGGATAAGTTTGCCTTTTGGTGTCCCAAGTCACTGGTTTATCTCGAATCCCATATCTAAGAAATTTCAACTTCCCGAATGGAGTCTGCGAATCAGAAATTCTAAGTAAGGAATTCTGTTGACCCGAGGGAAGGTGTTAGGCACCCCTGGATCCCGTGGTTCTAGCACGGTCGCTTAAACTATTATAATTGGCTAAAAATATGATTTTAATACATGTCATCCTGTTGTGAAAATTTTGAAATTATTTATCGCTTTTAATTAATAATTTATAGGAAATTGAACGTCGTTTAAAGCGTATTTTTGGATCACGTCACATGAAATGCACCCGGATCCTCGACACATTTTATTCAATATTTTGGGATTTGGATTTGGGTCACATGAAATGCACACCCGAATTTAGGAGGATAAAATTATTAAAGAACGCGCCTAAAGCGACTAACGTGTTATTAACTTTGCGGGAGGCCATAAAAATTTGCTAAATGGCACGTCCCGAGTTTTAAATATTTTTAATGAAGTAATTAAAGAGGGACATGTAGTTTGGGATTTTATTTGGCGTGGCACACCTTGATTTCAATTTTAAAGGCCATCCTAAAAGGGACTATTATTTTTCTATTAAAGATTGTCTCTAAAGAAACTTAATTAATAGCATTGTTAATTGACTATTATTAGAAAGAATTCAAGGAATTCAGGCCTCAAACTCAGGTCCACACTTAAACAAGAGGAAAACCTCTTAATTCAAATATCCTACCTAGCTTGGAAGGCCCAAAATTGTGTTACAAAAATGAAACCCATAATTTTAATTAAAGCCTTCAGCATTTTTGGGCTTCGAAATTGGCCCCAAGAAGAAGGATAATTTTAGTCAGCTTTTTATGAGGAGATGTCTAACATTGGGCCCCAACATAAGCCCAATTTGGAAGGCAAATCAGAACTGGGATGGGGTTGTGCTTCAGCAAAGCTGAGGCTCAAATCATTCAAAGCAGGCCGTCAAGCCTTGGCCCATTGGTAAGCCCTAAACCAAATATTGGATCTTAATTGGATTTTACAGCTACTGGATTTATTTCAAATTGAATTCAGTAATTTTTGTAACAAAGGAACAATGTAGACCCGTTCAAATCAACAACTGCTAATTGTTAAATGCAAATTTCATGTTCAGATCGTGTTTAAGCTAATGAATTGCTACAAACACTTATAGAATTCAATAACTTATCATGAAGCGATTAACATTTACACTGAAGTCTTAAACTCAAGGACTTAATACAATGAAAATGCATGTTCTCTTATTTCAAAGCCAAATCACTGATATCAAATACTGAAGTACTGCACTACTACAAACATTTATTATGCCTGAACTTAACATTGATATGAGCACACATACTAATTTCAGAATCAGTTTCAAGTTCATAATATTTTCCAATTTTAAAAGTTAAACTAACATAAGAAATTAAACTATACTAAGGCTAATATTTATAGATAAATAGTCACAAATCTAACAGTCCAAACAATCCAGTACAGTCCAGATTAATTACAATGAAGACTTAGCCAAGTCAGGGAACTACTCGAAATACAATAAGGCATTAAAACAGCCAAAATCTATAATAGAAATCACGCATCAACTTCATTTCATTTTCAACTTGAGATCTACATTGAAATGGATTCAGTATGTGTACCTGGAGATATAAGGAAATGTAAGAAAAGAGAAGAATCAACAACAGTAAACAGATGGTCAAATAGTAGCTTAAAACCAAATTCACAGCCTAGCAAATGGCGTTAAACAGTCCAGGAAATAGTTTCACACAAATCAGCTACAGCAAGCACTCGAACCAAGCTAAAATGACCCAATTTGCACTTGAAATAACACCAGAACTTCTGAACCTTTAACTAACTGAAACTTCAGATCTTTCAGTGCCTGGAGATCTAGGATTTGAGCTCTACAAGCTCGGAAATTCTCAGATTCAAAAGGAATAATGTTGATTTTTAGTATGAGTTCTCATCTTTCAAAGTTTAAGATATTTTTTGTTTTTTTTTGTTTGAATTTGGGATTTTCATATCTATCTCTACTTCTCAAAGCTTTTGGATTTTTGAATTTTTAAATTTTTTTAATCTCCAGACCACTTCAGCAAGGCAATAGTGGGCTGCCTTTATAGGCAACGCTAAGGGTAGTTTCATATTTTATCTTTATCCCCTTGCCCCCTCTTTTATTTGTAAGTTTTTATCTAGTTAGTCCCTAAAGGATTGACTTGTTTCTCAACTTTTATCACCGAATTATCTAAAATTTAACTAGAACCCCATCTAGAAGGTTCTAGGAAGCTCTATTTTCAGTTACTACAGAGATTCCCTAATTGAAATACCTATACTACCCCTAACTTTTTCCTAAAATTACTAACCTATGTCATAACTAACCTTAGTCCTCTTAAACTTGGTCAAATGACCATGGTTAACCAAACAAAGGGGCTGAAATTTTTTAGCTATAACCAAATAGGAATATTATCATAATTTGAACTAGAATTTATCCTAATCAACGTCATTATAAACTACTACTATGAATTGGACAGAATTTAAGAATCAAAATTGATAAAATTCTAAATCAAGCTATTTATTATAAAGTAAACAAAAAATTATGAATCAAACACAATCAAATTAAAAGAACATGTTCGTGCTATCAATTATCAGAAAATTAGAACTCAACCAAAAATGAAAACGAACAAATATGAACAGAGAAAAATAAAATCAATTACTGACTCTAAACGGATTGGTAAGCAAAAATAAAAATCAAAACCTAAATCGATTAATCATGAAGAGGAATCAATCATGGAGGGGAAACTAATTCAAATAACAAAACCAAGAGAAAAATTCAGAAACTCACTGATTTTGAGCTTTAACTCGATTGATTTCGAATCTGGTCTTCAAACAATGTTATGTGTTTGTTCTTGCCAAGAACAAACACATAGCATAATTTCAAAACCCTTACGAGCACCGGCTAACCTTGGAAACTCGAACAATCTTTGAGCGAAAACCCAAGATCTAAAATTCGAAGGGTTCGACCTGGATTTGAATGGTTTTGGTTTGGGATTTGGGAAGAGGGGTCGAGGAGGCCATGGGGTGTGATTTTGGTTGGATTTGGAGGAGTTAGGGTTTTGGCCGAAATCTTTGATTCGAGATTCGAAGGGCTAGGATGAGATTTGAAGGGAATGAAGGTCAGATTCGTGATGAGGAGAATGAGGAGGTGTTATGGTGTAAATTTGGTGGCTATTGGATGATCGCCGCTGTCGTGGGACGATTTCCGGCGGCGGTCTAGGGCGGAGACGATGGATGTCTCTGATGAAAGTGGGGTGAGAGAGAGACGATTGAGGAGTAGGGGGGTCCGACTCTTAAATACCAAACATCCTAGTTAGTTCCGGAACGTTGGATTGATGAGATCCAATGGTCACGATTAAAGGGCTAAGAAACGACGTTGTTTGGTCATCTGCTGGACCGGACTAGGTAATACAATTGGGCCTGGGTAGAATTCAAATGTATTTGAGGGGTTTGGGCTCGATTTTCGTTTAAAATAAGCCCAAAATCTGAAGTAAAAGAGACCCTCTTTATTTTCATTTTCTCTTCAATTTTCCAACTTCTTTTAATTCTTTTTCTTTTGTTTATTTTTTTTCAAATATTAAAGCTAAAATTAAACCTAAAAAGATTAATCTAACCTACCTAATTATATTAAGCTAGAACTAATAATCAAACTATTAGTAAAACTACCTAATTAATCTAAAAAATTGTGAAATTAAGTCCTAAATGCCAATGCAACGCATATTTTTGTATTTTTTAGATGAGTTATGCTAAATTAAAAATGCACATAAAAAAATATAAATAAACACGAAAATTATACAATTAATTCCTAAAAATTAAATAATAAAAGAAACAATCCTAATTGTAAGAATTTTATAAGAGTAGTTTAAACGAGGCAAAAATCACATGCTCACAAGCCTCGTCACTACTTCGCCGGGGTTAGGCCAGACACTTACCAGCACGTGAGGTCGGTTGTGCTGATGCTACACTCTGTGCATCTTTTTGCACAGATCGGAGCCGAGGCAGCTTTTGGATAGTAGTAGGAGTTTTGGGAGCTGACTTCAGTCCAGAGATCCCGAGGTAGCCTTGCTGGCGTCCGCATGACCCGGAGTCTCTTTTATCTTTACTTTAGTTTGTTGTCCTTTGTACCGGAATAAACAGAATTATGTTTTTATTCAGACATTGTATTTAACATTCTCTAGAAGTTCGTGAGTTTGTGACTCCAGTTCTTGGGTAGAAGATTTTGTTGAACTTCAGCATTTCTTTCAGTTAATTATATATTGAGACTTCCGCTTTATCATATTATGTATTATTATTATTAAATGATCAATAATTGCTAAAAGCAATAAATTAACTTGGCTTGCCTAGCTCCTATTAGTTGGCGCCATCACGACTCTCGAGGGTGGAAAATCCGGGTCGTGACATCGTTTGGTGGGATTCATTAAATAAAATAATATATGCATTAATTTTGTGTATTAATAATACCTCGTTTGATATACTTTTTGACCATATGCATTAATTATACACCCTATTTAGTTATCCTATGCATAATTAATGCATAGAAAACTAGGCTATTAACAATGCAATGGATTGTAATATATACATTAGTTTAGTTAAAGATAAAAATTATCCTTCAAAATTTATGCTTAATTAAAATATATTATTATATCATTGCAAGTTTGAAATAATCCAAATAGTGAGAAATAAAATTATATCCCTAGTAAATAAATACATAATCAGCATATTTTTTTTATAAACAAAATATTCAGTTCTATACTACAATATAGATAGACAAATTAAATAATTTTTGTTAAAATATTTTTCATACAAAAACATTCCTTAACGTATGTTTCTCTTAAAAAATAGAATGATGGGCTGGTTTTAAGAGTATTTTTGTGGACAATTTTCTTTTTATAGAAATTGTGCAATGTTTTAATACATCAAACCATCAATAATGGATAAAAAAATATGTCAGTATAATTAATGCAAGCATATTTAATACCAACATTATTAATATATCGTATTCAGCATTATTCTTATGCACCTTACCAAATGAATCCTAAGGGGTAAAAGCATTGTAGGATCATGTATTTGTATGACTATAAAAACTTTTAATTAAGGTTAAGTGAGTAAAATAAAAAATTTAAAATTAAATTATTTTCAAATATAAAAATATATCATTCTTTTTAAAATAGACTAATAAAAAAAATATATTATTTAAACTAAAACGTAACTTTAGTTTGACCGACATAAGAATCAGTGGCTTGGCTGATTCAGAATTCAAGGCAATGGGTGAACACACAGTAATCACCCTTCTCTATGTTTGTCTCCTTATATGACATGTGAAAAAGAAGAGCCAAACGTCTAATAAAGGGGTTATCGCTTTACATGTTTTTTTTTTTTGGTATACTGGAGCTAAATATCTATCAGTACACGCACATAAACAAATAAAAACCAAAACTTCCAATTGAAACCAATGCACCAGGAGACTATCAAATGCTATGGGTTCTTAAAGACCATTTTTTTTATCATAGTAGTAATCAATGTAACTGCTTAGATTCATTAGCATTTAATGGGTCTTAACAAAATAAATTTTATTTAATCCAAATGAAATATTGAGAGTATATATTATATAATTAATTTGCAATGAAATCGAAGAGATCCTTTTGGCAGTACAAATTCCACTGTTGATGTGAAAATAAATCATAGATCTTACTTGAGTAGGAATACAAGAGAACAAGTTTTAGCACTCTACAAAGACATAGCCCACTCCTTGAACTAATCATTAGGGCTAAATCGGATTAGTTTAATTTATTTTTAAGTGTTAAAATTAACTGTAGATTTTCTGAAATGACACAAGCATCTTTGTAAAGGATCAGTAGGTTTATCCATGCGAGGACAAAAGGTTTGCCTATGAGATAAGAGGAAGACAAAAATTCAAGACCACCTTTTATGGTGTCATATTTTTGTAATTTTTTGGGAGAAGTAAGGTCCAGGTTGGCAAATTTTTGAAAGTTTGCTTATTTTTTAAATATCATCCTTTTGATATAATTTTAAAAGAAGTACATTGGGAGATTATGTATAACGAATCAATCAACCGTTTTGAGCTTTAGTTTTTCGTTCGGTGGTTTAAGACTTTGAGCAGTTTCATATGATATATTATGACTTGCCTGTATGGTCGGTTTTAATTTTCGAGTGGTTCAGGATTGATTTGTAAGAATGACTCTCGATTTGGAAGCTTTAAATTGGAAGAGTTAACCAAGGTTTGACTTTTAGGTAAAGGAACTCGAAATCGAGTTTTTATGGTTCCGATAGGTTCATATGATGATTTTAGACTTGTACGTATGTCCGAATTTGGTTTTGGAGGTTCCTAGAAGGATTTAACACTATTTGTCGAAAGTTGACAATTTGAAGAACTTAAGAGTTCATAAGTTAGGCCAAGAGTTGACTTTTATATTATTGGATTCGAATTGGTGTTCCGAGACTTTGGATATGTCTATATAGTTGAATTGAATTTGTGTGTAAAGTATGGAAGTAATCCGAAGTGTTTAAGTGTGATTTAGTCACTCTTTTGAAAGAATGAAGATTTAACAACTTAAGAAAAATTATATTCGGCTTGAGCCTTAGCTTGATTCTTTCTTGTGATATTTCCGTGGGTATTTTGAAGCTTTGGATAAGTTTGAACAATGTTTTTGTACTGTTTGCTTTAATAGGATGGAGTCTCAAGGGACTCGGTTGTGTTTTGGATCATTTATTGAGAAACTAGTTAAGTTAAGGATTCAGAGTTTGACCATGGTTAATATCGGGTCAAGACAACCTCTTTTCGGTATTTTGAGTGTCCGGGAGATCCCGAATGAGTTTTGGGTGCTAAAACGATATTTTTCTAATTACTGATTTTTTTTGGGTAAATAATTACAAAAATATCATTTATGTCCCTGAAATTTTCAAACTTCCTTTAAAACTTCAAAACATCATATCTCCCTCATTTTAAGGCCAAATTGTGTGATTCAAAGCTTGGGTGTAATCTTGCAAGAATTAAATTGGTATATCAAACGTGAGTTTCGGGGTCATCTAGGATCTGATTCGTGCTGGAACAAGTACTGCATTTTTTTACTTATTATGAAATTAGTCATTTTTTCTCACAAGGTTTTAGAACTCGGATTTGGGAAATTTTGGAGGAGATTTCATAATTTGGATCGGGGTAAGTATTTTGACTCGGATTTACTTATATTTTATGATTCCAACCTTGAACTTAGGGATTGTTTGATGAATCAATTTGAAGAAATTGGGGATATTAGTAAAAACTTTTTCAAAACATAAATTGATGATTTGAAGGCCGATTTGAGGTTGAAATTGGATAAAATTAGCATGGTTGGACTTTTAGCGGAATGCATGTCCATAATTTATGAGTTTTTTGGGGTTTCGAGGTGCGGGCCCGAGTTTGGCTTTTTTGGGTTGACTTTTTGAGTTTAGTTAAAGAGCGGTGCTTTATGATTCAAAATCATTTCATATGGCTTTTGTTTATTATATTAAGTTATTTTGTCTAGATCTGAGCCTTTCGGTAATTGTTTCACGTGGGAAGGGATTCTTAGAGTATTGATTTAGCTTCTTTGAGTAAATCTCTTGCCTAGTTTTGTTGGGAAAATAATAGTAAACAGTGGAAATGAAAGACAACAGAAGGTGACTTCAGGACCTGCGAACATCAACCAGGTATACCTTGTCTCCAGCCGCACAGACATATGTCACGATCCAAAATGCCACCACAAGTAGAGACTAAGTAGGCCGATCATAATAACAATTCAAGCCATTTTTATTTTATACTCGAAACCAATAACGAAAATAATGATACAACCTGCCAAGACTCGTAATACTGAGTCACGAACTCTAACTGAATACTGAAATGTTCTCAAGAAAATCGAATATACAATACTATTGGAATAATAATTGATAGTAAAACAAAATGGAAAGACTCCAAGGGACTACGACGACCAAGCAGTTCTACCTTGAATCCTCGCGATCACACTCTAACTCTATCCGAGCCCGATATCTCCAATACTTGGCTCTGCACAAAAATGTGCAGAAGCGCATTATGAGTATACTACAGTCAGTACCCAGTAAGTATCAAGACTAACCTCGGTGGAGATCACTATTCAATTACCTTGTGCAGTGTAGCAGTGTATAATAATAATAGAAACAAATAGCAATGATATAAACAACAAGGCAACAAAAACACCATTAATATTGCTCAACGAATAAGGATCACAAATACAACCAATCAATCAAGTTCCTCAAATATACGTCTTTCAAATGTAAGTACTTCAAGTATAAATCTTTCAAATATAAGTTTTTAAATAAAAATCCTTAAAATATAATCTTTTAAAATAAATATATATTTCAAATATACTCCCATCAAATAAATATCTTTCGAATATTATTATTTGAAATAAAAGTTAACTTGTGACACCTCATTTCATAATCATAAAAATACGAGTCTCAACACACTTTCATATTTTCACGTCACCTCGTATCCATATTTCTATCACATATACTCACGTGCCAAAAATATCAATGTATAAAAATCAGCATGATCAATTTACTTTAGAAATAGTTTGAGTGAAGAAAATGATACTGCACTTAAATTAAAGTTATATAATCTACTCATTTGGATGTAAAACTTATTAATTTAAAACATAATAGTAACTTCTTTAATTTAAACCAACTCATCATCGAAAATTAGTAAAAACCAGAAATATAAATCTTCAGAATCTCGTACTAAAAAGTCAAATCCAACACAATACAACAAGGAGCACAAAACACATAATAATAAAGTAACCTAGTACATCACGGAAGAAGACAAGAATTTACATATCACGGAAAAAAAATAACCAAAGGCAAGTGCAACCATAGAAAAAATATTGACAAAGGACACTCCGGAGGTGCCGTCTCGTATTCCCAAAAGTAAATGCTCAGCAGGGGATATCCCAAGGTACTGCCTCGTAGTCCCAAAAGTAAATACACAACAGGGGATCTCCAGAGGTACCGCCCCGTAGTTCTAAAAATAAATATGCAAGACATGGGGATCTCCCGAGGTACCGCCTCGTAGTCCCAAAAATAAGTATGCAAGACAGGGAGATCTCTCGAGGTACTGCCTTGGAGTCCCAAAAGTAAATATGCAAGATAGGGGGATCTCCCGAGGTACCGCCTCGTAATCCCAAAAGTAAATATGCATTAACAGGGGCACTACAAGTGCTCAAATATCACAACGTTTCACAAGTTACACCTCAAGTGCTCAAATATCATAACATATCACAATTTGCACCTCAAGTGCTCAAATATTACAACTTGCTACAAAAATCAACAATAATATTATTTTCTAGAACAAGGAGCCCACGAATCGACCATAATGTGCACAACAACTTAACAAAATGTTCGAAGTGAACAACTCAACCGAATAATATTGCACAATTTGGTACTTTACCTCTGTTTACCTTGAAAATGGTAATTATAATTAGATTTAATTTTATAGTTCAAAAAATATGTGATATATTTTTATGCTAGTTGTTAGGAATAGATGCTAAGTAAGAGATTAGAAAACGAGATAACAGCCTATAGATAGCGTAATGATCAAATCGAATGGCCGGAGATCGGGACCTCGAGCTTGCCTACCCGGGGCCTCGAAGTTGAATCGAACGCCCGGTCGAGGGCAGTCGATGGAAGATTAACAGTTATGATAGCTTTGATGGAAGCATTTTATGACCAATAATGAGCAATAAATGAAGAACAATAAATAGAGCACAATGGATATAAGCAATAAATGTAAATAGTGAGATCAAGAGAGTATGTTAAGTTAGAGAGCAGAGAGAATATTCTTGTATATTCAATATTGAGTATCAGATGTGCTACAAAATGACAAGGATCCCCTTTATATATGAGGTAGAATCCCAACAAAGTACAAATACATTTATTACAAGGATATGGGGCTGGTACAATCACTTAATGCCATTATACGGGTTTGGACTAGCCTACTACGCTCTATCAGCTCCAGTCATGCGCCTTGGAACTTCCTACTTTTTTTGCCATGACTATCGATCTGCACTGCTCCGAGGTTGGACGTTGATAACCCCTCGGGTGCGAATCTCGAACACAGCCTCGAACCTTTGGAAATGTGCTTATGAGGCATCGTACTGACCAAAAATTGGACCCTCTGATTTTACCGTATACAGATAGTCCCTACATTCTTAGAGTGAAATGATAAGAAATGACTTCGATACCAATCTCCTCGAACTTCCTGTGATGATGTCATGCTTATGACGTAAGCCTTTGTGATAACTGAGCCATCCTGTCAGTTCATCTTCCCAGAATCATTCAATATATTGCCGGCTTATATTCTTCAAAGTGATAATATCGCCGCCGGGCCGTTTCCCAAAATGCATTGATTCACCTGGCGGAACTTCTTTCAAAGACATTGATTGCGCCGTTGGTTGCACTACTACCCTTTCTATGAATTGAAGCTTTCTTGAACTAAAACTTCATTTCAAATATTTTTCAACAGCCTTTTCCCCCTTTCTTCTCTTCATCCTCATCCAAATCTATTTTGCATGTTTGAAGCCCGTGGCCATAAGATTATACGACAATGTTTTCATCAGTTATGCCACGACCCTTTCCCAGAGCCTTCCCTTACTGAGTAGGATTGCACTGGTTCGTTGTTGTTGTTGTTGTTGTTGCTGTTGTTGGCCCGAAGTTATGAGAGAGAAATCTCAAATTATATTCGTATTAAAGGATATGCGAACTACAAACTTCTACTTATCTCCCTTAACTACCCGGTGTGGCGCTTAACTCCTTTTTCTTTTCGTGGAGTGAGGTGGTGCCATCTACTAACTGATGCATCCCGCACCGATGGAATGTCTCAAGAAGTGGCTTACAACAGTGGCGCTGGCAAGACCCATACTCGCCAGACTTTTCACCCTGTCGCTTCTTCATCTTTTTCTACTTCTTCATCTTTTTCAGCTTATTCTTCATCATTTTCTTCTTATTTCTCATCCTTAAATATGCCATTTGGAAGGTCGAGGTGAGTCCTCGAAGAAATGATTCTCGAAGGCATTACTCCTGAGGATGTACCCCCGAGAATAGATTTAGACCTTTAGCAGTTACTTTTGCTTCTTTGTTTCTGTGTAAGGACCATTCGTGGGCTTTTGTAATCACGTGTAAGGTCCATTCATGGGCTTTTTGTAATCATCATTTATTAATGCAAAGAAGTCTCTTCAATATGTCTCTGAATTTTCCTTTATTTGTGTTAGTGAAGAACCTGAATGCATGACTCCACCGATCGGTCCAAATATCGAGCCCGAATTGGCCAGATGCGAACTTGGGTCATTGGGGCCCGACTAATTCGAATTGAGTGAGGGTGAGGCCTTGATTTTTAAAACCTGGGCCTTTTAGACCCTGTCGATGATCCTTGAGGGATAATTAGCGCGGGCTTCTGAGAATAAAAATACCCTTTAGGCTATGGCAGATAGTCCCGGGTGAGAGCTCATTCGAGCACGGGTGACCTGAAACTTGTTTCAAACTTAGAATGAAGATAGCCTCAAGGCATTATAGATAGACCCAAGATAAGGGTACTCCTAGACTTGGATAGCCCCTAGGTTAAAGTATATGAGAGAATGTTTAACTTGATCCGAAGGCAAAAAATAGCCCTAAGGCTTTATTGGTAGTTTTTAGTGGAAGTTGGCTCGAGCTTAGGTAGCACGAGGACCGGAGGATCGGGTAAATGACCCGTACTTGCAATAGAAGAAATCCTCGAGGTAGGGTATCGCCTCGAGGTCAAGCCCGTATGAGTAGGTTCTTAGAGCTTATCCTCTTTTTGACAGAGGTCCTTAAGATCGGGTACTACCTCGAGGCTTGTAATGATATCAATAGCTCCTTAGAGCCTATCTTATTCTTGACAGAGGTCCTCGAGATCGGGTACCATCTCGAGGCATGTAATGATATCAATGGCTCTTTAAAGCCTACCTTCTTCTTGATAGGGGTCCTCGAGATCGGGTACCATCTCGAGGCATGTAATGATACTAATGGCTCCTTAGAGCCTATCTTCTTCTTGACAGGGTCCTCGAGATCAGGTACCATCTCGAGGAATGTAATGATATCAATGGCTCCTTAGAGCCTATCTTTTTCTTGATAGAGGTCCTCGAGATCGAGTATCATCTTGAGGCTTGTTGATGCAGGGGTTTTTGTTCCTTATAATGTCGTACGATAGCATCGATTGTATGACATGGTTATGAAACCACCGGTACATCTTCCCAAAGTGATAATGGCTTAGTCAGTAGTTCTAATTGGCCTTTGAGGCATGTGGACAATCATCGCTTTCTCTATATATATAGTTTCATCTTCCCTCCTTTAAGGATCCCTCTATTCTGAGTAGCTGTCCTCCTTCATTAAGTTCTTCTTTATCGCGTTAGGTCCTTCACTATTTTAACTTTGAAGCCCTCACCAAAATTCCCGCTCCAATTCTCTGATGTTACCACAGTTATGGATGCTATGCAAGGATCCGCTCGGCAAGGAGGAGAAAATTCAGTCTCTGGTTCTCGCCTGGTTGGCGGAGCACCGTTGATGCTAGGTGAGCCAACCTTGGGTCATTTTGCTTCAAGGAGGGACTTTTTGCCAGAAAAGCTTCCCGCTATTTAGGGTCATCAGAAGTATGCCTCAAATTTTATTTCTTTAATAGGAGAGGGACACCTTGAGTCAGTGAGGAAAGATTGTGGATGGGGGAAAAAGGTAGTACTGCAGGTACCTTCCCTGGAAGAGAGCATCATAGATCACACTGAGTGGTTTTTGAACGTGTACACGTACCCCTTTACGCTGGGTCCCCTTGATAGGTTTGTGCTTGAATTCTGTTGAAAGTATCGGGCTACCTTGGCACAGGTTCATCCGTCATTTTGGAAGATAGTGTTGATGATGGGATTTTTTTGTGGAGGAAGCTGGGCTTTAGTTCAACCTTAGTCATCTCATCAGGGTGTATTGGCCTTTTCACCTCCGAGGCCTGCAAACCCTTCGATGCCGATCCACTAGGCCCTTCGTTGTCGATGATGAAGAAGATGGAGATCGGGGGTGGATGAGCCAATTTCTCGGAGTACAAACTGTTGACATCATCCCTACTAAGTTTCTACCATTCCTCGAGGAATGGAATTTTACACGTAAGTGGTACACTTGTGCCTTTGTTGTTTTTCTTATTTTGCTTACGGCGGAGGCGGGCTCCATAAATGCATTTTTCCATCCCTTTCAGTAGCAATCTCATGGACGCCGTACGAGGTCCCCGACATGATGGATTGGGCTCCGAAGTTGAAGATCCATTCGACTGACGATGGTTGTAAGTGGCGATATTTGTCTAAGGCCAGATGGGAGGCAAGACACCATGGTACGTGCTATGCGATTTTGCTATTTTTTGGAAATCATTCTCCTTTCAAGCGTATTGATTCCATCTTAGTAGGCATTGGGGGTTCTCTGAAGTGAAATCGTGCCTTCCTGGAGAAGGAGAAGAATCATCAGCTTTGGGACCGAATAACAATAATAAGCAACAAAAGTCTTCGCTGGGCAACGATGTTTATAACAGGATGAGTCCGGCCTAGGGGCTCAGAGAGGATGCATCAGCTGAGAGGGGGAGTTGTAGAGTGAGAGGGAGTAATATTCATCAAGTCCTCTCTCAATCCTTGTGCCAAATCCTTGAAGATTCAATTGAAGCTACTAGGTCTTCATCCTAAGAGGTAAGAATTGTACCCTCATCAATAATTTTAAAATTTCTATTAAAATAGGTAATTAGCAAGTGGGTACATGGGTATTATGGCTAGTAATCTTGTATGCACAAGTGATAATGGGGTATGGGGAGGATGAGAACTAAAGAGACAACATTTGGGGTATAATATTGAAGAAATTTCTTTCAAAAGGGGCCTAAGATCATAAAGCACCTTTTATGTTTGATAATATGCTCAAACGAGCTAGAATCTTAATCTCGTCTCTAATTATTGGTTCAATTGTAATTCTTATACAATAGATTGAAGTGCAAAGAGTCCCGAAACTTTATAAGAATTAGGGGAAAGCTTTATTGAGGTATGTATGGCTAAAACCCCCTCCTTGTAGAAATTGACCTTCCAGGGTGCCTGTGTAAGTGTTGTAAGTTCGAAACGTAATTGATGCAGTGCTTGTTATGTTAAGTGAATTGATGTTGTGAAAATGTATGTGGTAAGTACTTCTTTATGTGTTTAATGTGTTATTCTTGTAAATGGAATATGTGTGGATAACATGATTTATGTGCTAAATGCCTAACTGTCATGACAAGGTTACTTTGGGACTAATATGATAAACTTGACGAATTCCCCTCTATGCTTATGACTTGAATTGCTTTGGTAATTGCCTATGATTTTAAGTGGCAAGGTAAATGTTGAAAATGGTAACAATGTGAAACATGGGTTATGGAATGTGGAAATTGTGGCCCCAAGTGCCGGTAAACTAATACGTGTGTAACCAAAGATTGGTGTGAGATGAATAACGGAAAATGGAAAGGTCTCGGGGAGACGGCTTAGCCGATTGGACCGTGATCGGACACCATGATATATATATACACATGGTGGTAATGTATTGATGATTGAAACTGGAAAGTGTGAAAAAAATAATAGTAACGTCTCGGGGAGACGGCTTAGCCGATCGGGCCGTGATCGGACTTCGCTCACGGAAGCGGTTGTAATATGGATAATGATGGAACACTGTGGGGTTCTCCAATCTAAAATTTCAAGAACTATGTGAAAATCATGTGAACCTCCTTATATTGTAGGAATGGTGCTTATTTGAAACTTTGTTGTCTTTACGATTTCCTCTTTACTCTTGTATGGTTTTTCTTTCTAACAGGATGATGTTTAGTTATATATACTAGTACTATTCCATTGTACAAATGTCCCTTTTGCCGGGGGCGCTACATTCTCAAATTAATGTAGGTGGCTCCATATCTTGGTGAGCCCCTTCCTCCTTTAAGGGGTTATGTTGTACACCTTTTGTTATAGATATCCATTTAGATGTATAGATGAGGCCTTGTTGTCAGCGTTGTTATCATTGTCTTTTGTATCCTTAGAGGCTCCGTAGACATTGGTATGGGTTATGTACGTGTATTGGATAGGTCAATGAACCATGTTGTAACCTTATACTCTTGCTTTCTTCTAAACTATAACTGTATGAAATCTTGGAAGCCTAACTACGGTTGAGGTTGTGTTGTAAAATAATCTATCCATGTTAAATGTACAACCCCTTTTATTGTCTAATTAAATGGAATTGGATCCCTTAATCGCATTGAGTTGGGGAGGAAGTGTTTGATAAGGCTTGCTCAGTTGGGTTCACTCGATTGAGCGTTAGTCGCGCCTCCCGAGGTTGGGGCGTGACAGTTTCGTTGTGGTACACCAACACCTAGAACATCCACATCATTTTCTCCATGGCCCTTAAGATTTTTATTTTCACGTGCGTTTACTGAGTTAGACATTTTGACTTGAAATTAAAGATCTTGGACAAGAAAAAGCATGAAAGGTAACTTGCGTTATGTATTATACCAACAATAAAATAATCACTATTATTTTTAGTCCCACGGTGGATGCCAAACTGTTTACCTTGAAAATGGTAATTACAATTAGATTTGATTTTGTGGTTCTAAAAATATATGATCTATTTTTGTGCTAGTTGTTAGGTAATAGATGCTAAGTAAAAGATTAGAAATAGAGATAATAACCCATAGATAGTGTAATGATCAAACCGAATGGCTGGAGATCGGGACCTCGAGCTTGCGTACACGGGGCCTCGAAGTTGAATCGGACGCCCGGTCGAGGGCAATCGATGGAGGATTAACAGAAATGATAGCTTTGATGGAAGCCTTTTATGACCAATAATGAGCAATAAATGAAGAACAATAAATAAAATACAATGGATATAAGCAATAAATATAAATAGTGAGATCAAGAGAGTATGTTAAGTTGGAGAGCAGAGAGAATATTTTTTTATATTCAATATTGAGTATCATATGTGCTACAAAATAACAAGGACCCCCTTTGTATATGAGGGAGAATCCCAAAAAAGTATAAATACATTTATTACAAATATATGGGGCTTGTAAAGCCACTTAATGCCATGATACGAATGTGAACTAGCCTACTAGGCTCTGTCAGCTCTAGTGATGCGCCTTGGGAACTTCCCACTTTTTTACCATGACTATCGATCTACACTGCTCCGAGGTTGGGCATCGATAACCCCTTTGGTGCGAATCTCGAACACAGACTCGAACCTTTGGAAACATGCTTATGAGGAGTCATAATAATAAAAAATTGGACCCTCTGATTTTACCGTATACAACCTCAATATGATTCAAAGCCTTTATGATTCAATACCGAGTTTTAAACAACATGAACTGAAAGGTAAGTCATCAACGAACAACACCTCTTTTAATTCACAACTTCAGAAAATAAATAGATTTATTCGTCTTATTAACTAAATTTCCTATTTAAATTATTTGTAGATAAAATCAATAAAGAAAGTATTTTCCATAAAATGGCATCTCAAATAAAGACAGAGTTCACATAAAGGTCAAGTGGTAGTCACACTAAATTATCATATAAAAATAACCTCGGCAAACATGGAATAAGGCATGACAAATAAGGGATTTAGTAAGTTCCAACAATTTTCCAATTTAATACATAAGGGTGTCTACAAATTTTAACCGATATAATTTATATATAAAAACCAAGTACGTACACGTCACCTCGGGTACATGATTTTCAATCACACAATTTTAACACAAGACTCAATGCCTAAGGGAAAATTTCCCCACACAAGGTTAGGTAAGATACTTACCTCAAATCACGCTATCTCAATTCAATAGTAGACCTTTTCCTCGATTATCCAACTCCGAATGGTTCAAATCTAGCCAAAAATAATTCAATACAGTCAACACAAAATATAGGAATCAATCCCATATGAAAAAACTCATTTATCCAATAAAATTCGAAATTAACTCAAAAATTGCCTGTGGGACCCACGTCTTGGAATCCGACGAAAGTTACAAAATATGAATGTACATTCAACCACGATTCCAACCACACTAAAATTACTAAATTCCGATAAAAATTCGGCCTCCAAATCCTCAAATCTTATTTTCAAATCCCTAGGTCTAAATTCCCAATTTATACCTCAAAAATATGTAATCTAGTCGGATTATTCGATGATAATTCAATATTATGGAGTAGAAATAATTACAAGTGACTTACCTAAAGATTTCCCATGATTACTCGCTCAAAAATCGCTCCAAGCCGTATTTTTTTCATTCAAAAATATTGAAATGAGCTAAAAAAAAGAAGGCTGCTCGTTAAAATACGATTTTGGTCGTTAAAAGCCCGATTTGCGTCGTTAAAAGTGCCAAATCTGGTCGCTAAAGGTGCGCACCAGATCCTGTTACACAAACAATATTTATTTTCACTAAAAAGGCTCTAACTCCACCATACGAACTCGGAGTTCGACGATTCTTGTTCCTATGAGTTACAAATAATAACACAAACCTAGTACTTCAGTCGAAACCCAATTTGGAGATCATTTACTCAATGCGATATCAATTTCGCTCATTAAACAATTAACTAATTTTTTGCACTAAAAACCCAATTGCGACTTGATGAAATTATACCAAACTTTCTAGATCGTTCCTATAATTCATTATCAAACTCCCGGAAGTCTCGAAATAGAATTTCGATCTCTAGAACTAAAAATGGACCTTTGGATCATTACATGCTTATGCTCAAAACACCAAACTCTTCAAAACTCATCTGAGCCCTATGACACCCCAACCATGTATACTAACAAGTACCATAATATGACATGAACATAGTCGATGCCTCAAACTACATTGAACAAAAGTAAAACATGAATCGCACCCCAATTTAAGCTTAATCAAAACTAACAATTCCAAATTCTACGTTCGAGCCGAAACCTATCAAATCAATTTCGATTGACCTCAATTTTGCACATAAGTCATAAATCACATAACTGAGCTATTTTAATTTCAAGAATCGGATTTCGATCCCGATATTAAAGAATCAACTCCCTGGTCAAACTTTTCAAAAATTTTCCATTTTTCAACTTTTGCCAAAATACGTCGAATTGTCCTACCGACTTCCAAATACAAATTCGAGCATACTTTCAAGTACAAAATTACCATACAAAGATATTGAAATAATAAAAATTTGATTACGGAGCCGTTTACTCAAAAGACAAACTTCAATCAACTCTTTTTATTTAAAGATCAAAAAAGAGAGTTGTTCTTTTAATTAAATTCTGGATCTTCCGAAACCAAACTCGACCGTACACGCAGGTCATAATACATAATACGAAGTTTCTCGGGACCTTAAGTCACTGAATGTGCCGTATATTCTTAAAATGACAAGTCGGGTCATTACAACATAAATCTCAAAACCAACTCGATCAGAAGTACCTGGATATGCACAGTGGTACCCAGTAAGTATCATGCCTAACATCGATAGAGTAGTAACGAGACCAAGTCAAGATACCTATCAGACATATAAACCCATGCAAGAAATAACACAAAAATAATGATGGAAAGAACATCATTGTAAGACTAACAATAGAAAGATTATTGATTTACAACCAAAAAAAAAAATAATGAAAACACAAATAGCAGCAAGAAGTAGACGGGAATAAAGCAGTAACATAATCTGAATAACGAAGAGATATGAATGAACAGAAATAGGGAAAAACAGTTGGAAACTCAATTAATCAAATCGTTCCTAATGCATGGACTTGCAACAAGAATTACCCCGACGCATCACACCTTATAACCACAAATCATGAGTAAATTCCAAATCCCCACGTTGGCACCTTGTGCCCATAATAACAATCACCTTCGCATGGCAAGGCCCATGCGTTACCATGTATATTATAACTGTGTCAAATATAATTTAAAATGATTGAGATATTTAATATTAGATAACCATAATAATAATCTGAAATAAATTAAGGCATCAGATGAGATAATGAATTTATTTTAGAAATCAAATAAAGTAAAATAAGAAAAAGTTACACAAAATGAAGTATCAGATAGGTTTAGCTTACAAATCAATAAAATAGGTTAAATTATTATATTTGAACAAATTAGAACACCCGTTAAATTAACAAGTTAAATATATAATTTGTTAAAAGTAAAATGTGATGAAAATTTTCAAGTAAAGAAAATATCAAATAAGGTGATAAATATAATTTGAAATTCCATTAAAGTAAAATGAGATAACTATTTAAAATAGTAAAGCGTCGAGTGACATAATGAGTTTTATTTTGGAAGTCACATGAGTGAAACACCTTAAGAATTCTTTTATTTAAACCATTAATTTACCAACAACTTAACCGTAATAATGATCCCATGCACTTAAATTCACCTTGACAATCAATTTACCAAAAAATAGCGGAGTCGCATATTAGCATATTAGGGTAACATAAAAAATTACGCAGAATGCATGACTCGCACAAGAAGTCAATATCGTTCCAATTCTCGATTAACAACTGTCAACCAAATATGATCAAATACCAGTGAAATAATTTAAGAAAATAATAATAATAATAACCATCCAACCGATAAACTGTTCCAACATAGAATACACCATGAGAATAAAAAATTAGGATAACTTTACTGTCACAACATTTACAACATATCAATCCATTGCAGTGTACAATTCGATCCCACACAATAATAATAATATCTATTGCGGTGTGCAACCCGGTCCCACACAATAATAACAATATCCGTAGCGGCATGCAGCCCGATCCCACAATAATAACAATATCCAGTGCGACATGCAATCCGATCCCACCTATATCATATCATCCATTCTCATCTCTCCATATCATATCTTTTCATATCATTTCAATATTTTTATCGCGTGCAATCTGATCCCCAAATAATAGGAATTACACAACCAACTACAACCAATTACGGAGTATCAACAAAACCAAACGCAATAACAAAGCTACAAGAAGTCACAAATGGATGATAAGTTACACGATAACTCCCAAAATCAAATAGCAAGTAATGACAATTTATAAATAAAGACACGGTTACCAAGAATGAATTAATCATTAAGGCATATGACAAATAAGGCATGCATTTAAAAAGTAATTATATTTAACAAATAAAACATATAAGAGTGAACTTGACAATAAAAGATAGAACACGTGCTAACAACTTTAAGTAAGGCACGTAACAACAAATTCAACAATGAAAGATATAACATGTTCTGACAAATACAATTAAATGCATGAAAGAAGTCTAGAAGTCTACACCGATTAAAATCTCACATATAAGCCCGTATACACACTTGTCACCTTGCGTACACGTCTTTCACATAATTCAATTAGTACCATCACCCAAAACTTAAGGGGTAGTTTCCCTTACAAAACGTTAGGCAAGATACTTACCTCAAGTAGGCTGATTCATCACTCAAAATAGCTTTCCCTCTTAAATTCACCCCACCTGGCTCAAATCTAGTTAAAAGCGACTTAATAATATCAAGCAATGTAAGAGAAACCAATTCCAATTAATAAAGCTATGATCTTTATACCATTTTCAAAAAGTCAATAAAAGTTGTCGCCCGACCAAAATCGGAGTCAAAGAGTAGGTATCAGCTACACATAGCCCCACAAGTTTATATGTATATAATCATGAAATAAAATTAAAAATTGATTAAATCACTTACCAAATATTTTAGTGTGAAAATATCTCCATAAAATCGCCTCCTACCGAGTATAGGTTTAAAGTATGATAAAATAAATCTAAGTCCCAAAATACTCAGCAATAAACAAGATTCATATGTCGTATTTGCGGCCTTTGCGAACCACGCAATTGCAAAAACTTGATCGCAAAAGTGATCACTGACCAATTCTATTGATGTTGATATCCAATTTTGCCCTCATATTTAACAATGTATTATGTATACTTTCAAAATATCATTTTGCGTTTACAAGGGTCATATAAGTATTTTCTATAATTTAATATAATTTTTAAAGTTTTTAAAATTGATATTCTTGGCATTCAAATTACTCAAGTATTTATTAATTACTCCTTCAAATTATTTTATGATGATTTAATCATCTGAATTTATTGTTTATACCTACATGTATGCTTTATAATATTTTACTTTATTTTATATAATTATATTTGTATTTTTTTATGCTAATTACGTAACTTTGCAATAATAGAAAATACTTTATAATTAATTGCATTTGTCATCTTTTGTGGGGTAAAAATAAATTTTACATTTTTTTAATCTTAAAATATTGTTTCAACGTATTAAGTTTGATAAATAGTATTTTTTATATTTTATTTAACCATTTTATTAAATTACTTTCCTTTAATTTCATTTATTGAAAATATAGCCCAAGTTATGCAAATTTTCGGATCATATTAATGGCCCAAACAACCCAAATTCCTGGACCAATTCATAGAGCCCAAGCCAAATGACCCTCGAATTTGACCCGGTCGGGGAACCGTTCATTTGACCCTCCCAATTTCCTATTCGATCTTGGCCGTTGATCTTAAATGATCAACGACCTATAGTAAATCCATTCTCCTCATATCCCCATGACCAAACCATAGAGAGCACTTATCTCTCCACAGCCACCCTCACCTGCTCTCTTTTCGCTCAGAGGCCCAACCCTAGCTGACCTAAAAGATCCTATTGCCTTTTCTCATACGCGTTCATACACAGATCCTTCTTACCTTTTTTGTTATAATCATTCACTTATGGTAACTTCCGCTACCATTATACTTATGGCAAAATTTGTCTTCCCAGATTTGGTTTTGATTCTATAATTCTGGGTATGTTTGTAGTTCTATACACTAGATAAGAGAAAATCTTTCATGTATCTAGTATATCTTCTTTGATTCTGTCATGATTAGGTTGTGAATGACTCGCCCTAAATTCAATTCCAACTTGGATTTGGGTTACGATACTTCTTTGATTGGTTTTATTATTGATTGCATGTGATATTTTCTTTCCTTATTTTGTGTTTAATTGATTGTCTTCTATGTTTGTTCGTCCAACTTCTACCACTATATAAACCCTTCCCCAGATCCCCCTAAGACAAACCTGAATGACTACATTATTCTCTCATTCTCACTTATTATACTCTAAAACTTGAGACCTTGGCTGGCTGACACCCAATTACATTAGAATTCCAACGTGTTCTCTTCTCAGTGCGAGCACTGCCCGGAGTTCACTTGAAACTCTTGGGAATTCTGACGCACTGGGATTTTGGTGATTCTACTGCTCTTTGCTACTTTTAATTGAATTACTGCTGGAATTTCTCTTCTCATTTGCTCGTTCATTAATTTGTAACTGTAAGTGCCTTTAACTCTCACAATTTAATTTTCTTGTGCTTATTTTCATGCTCTATATATCTATGTCGCTTAAGCTTTGATGAACTAATATGCTACTATATTGTCTCTGTTTGTGGTCCTCTTTACCTTGAAGTTATGATGTAGCCTTGTGTTTCCTAGAATCAGAACTTGCCTAAAGCTCTAAATTTGATGTATGCCCACAACCTCTAACTGTCTTAAGCCGGCTTAGCCTAGTGTGTTTATGTATAACTGAATGCTATCCTGCTGCTTGTCAGGAGTTCATGTGACGACTCAACCCGTCGTCTCATGAGTTACCACTCCGTTTCTCCCATTTTTATGCTTCTTCATATTTCATTGTCAGTATTTGGTGTGTTAGAGTTGATTTGGATTGGTTCTGGTAGAAAATGAGACACTTAGTCTCTTTAAGGAATGCTTGGTTTAGAAAAGTCAACCAGAGGTTGACTTATGAGTTATAGGGCTAGAATGTGATTTTCGGTGATTTAGTTAGCTTCGAGGGATGATTTGGGACTTAAGAGTGTGATCGAAATTAATTTTGGAGGTCAGGTGTAGAATTAAGCTTGAATTGGCAAAGTTAGTATTTCAGCAAATTCTGGTTGATAGGTGAGATTTTGATGCGAGGGTCAGAATGGAATTTCGAGAGTTGTAGTAGCTTCGTTAGGTGATTTAAGATGTGTGTACAAAATTTTGGGTGATTCGGAGGTGATTTGGTTGGGTTTTTGATCGAATGCGAGTTTCGAAAGAATTTGAGGAACTTAGGCTTGGATTTGATGTAATTTGATGGTTTTAGTGTTAATCATGGTGTTTTGATGATTGGAGCAGGTTTGAATAAGGTATTGGATCATGTTTGTGTTTTTGGTTGAGGTCCCGAGGGCCTCGGAGTGAGATCGGATGGTTAAACGGAGAGTTTTGGAATTTTTGCATGTTAAAGGTCTGCTGGTATCTGGTGTTTTTGCACCTACGGTTATGGGACCGCAAGTGCGGTCACGCAGAAGCGAAGGGAGGATCGCAGAAGCGAGATTTTATCGGGGCCATTATTTCCGCAGAAGCGGTTGGGTAGCCGCATCTGCGAAGTCGCAGATGTGGGATTTTGCGTTGCAGAAGTGGGTCTTGGATTTTGGGATTTTTCATAGAAGCGAAATGAGACCGCAGAAGTGGAAGTTGCAGAAGCAACATTTGGACCGCAGATGCGGTAATGATAGGGCAGAATGGGTTTTAATGATATTTCATCCGCGAGCCTAAGTTATTTTCTTCCATTGCTGAACATCTTGAGAGCTTTTGTGGGAGCAATTGAAGAGGGTTTCAACTGGGATTGACTGGAGGTAAGTTTTATGAGTTAAAAACATGATTATTATATGAAATTAACCTAGAAATTCATGGAAATTAAGCCTAAAATTGATGAACTATGGCTTGAGTTTTTGATATTTCAAATTGGGATTTGATGGGTCATTTGTGCTCGGATTTGAGAGTTCTTAGTATGTATGAACTCGTGATAAGATGAGGAATCCATTGATGTTAAATTTTCTAATTTTCGAGAAGTGGGTCTGGGCTCGGGTTTTGCTAACTTCGAGATTTTTGCTATTTTTCGATTGTTTTCGATTGGGTATTGTCCCATTGGAATATTGTGATGTATTCGCTCTGATGTTGGATAGATTCGACACGCGTGGAGGCCAGTTTGAGGGACAAAGGCGTCGTGAGCTAGAGATTTCACCGGTTTGAGGTGAGTAATGATTATAAATGATATCCTGAGGGTTTGAAACCCCGGGTTTGCACACCATAGTGCTATATTGAGTTGACTTACACGCCGGATAGCGAGCGTGGGGTAGAGCACCGTTAGAGATTGTGACTTGGTCCATCCCAATTGATGATTTTATAGCTTATTTGGCTGAAACATATTTGTTATTATCATGATATGGGCTGATTGCCATATTTGGGCTTCGTGCCAATTATTTGAACCTTTCGGGGAATTTTTATCACTCTTTCCTCACTATTTGATATACTACTTGAACTCAGTCCTGTTGATTATACTGTTTTTGCAAACTCAGCCATTTTAATTGATTTTGAGACTTTATTGATATTTCACTGTTGTCTGGGCTGAGAACTACTTTTTTGTTGATGCTCGAGGGGCTTATGATATTTTCTGGACTGAGTGAGGCTTTCAGGCCTTGAGTGTGAGGTGAGGAGGCTTTCAGGCCTCGAGCGATATGTGAGGAGGCTTTCATGCCTCGAGTGATATGTGAGGAGGCTTTCATGACTCGAGTGATATGTGAGGAGGCTTTCAGGCCTCGAGTGATATGTCAGGAGGCTTTCAGGCCTCGAGTGTAATGTGAGAAGTCTTTCAGGCCTCATGTTGATATGTACAGGCTTTCAGGCCTTATGATGATATAGCGCTTGGGTTTTAGGAGCCCCTCCGGAGTCTGCACCCCCACAGTGAGCGCGGGTACCCATGTGATGTAATATTGAGCCCGAGGGGCTGATATTTGAGTGATGTGATACTAAGCCCGAGGGGCTAATACTGTTCTGAGTAATATGATACTGTGCCCGAGGGGCTGATACTGTTCTGAGTGATTGATATTGAGCCCGAGGGGCTGGTACTGTTATGAGATATGCCCGAGGGGTCAACTTTTATGTGCTCATCTTGCATATTCATTTGCCTTCTTACCTGTTATACTGTGATATTTGTGCACGAGGGGCGGATTTTTCCTGCTTATCAGCACTAACCGTTTTGGAATCATTTTTTCCTAATTATTGAAAAGATCATTTTCAAAAAGAGATTTGAACTGAGCCAAGGTATTTCTAAAGATATCACATATTTCACTATTTTCTTAGAAGCTTGTACCCGGCTTCTATACAGCATGTTGGTTGCTTTATGTGATTTCTGGCTGCTCAGTTATTATTTACTTTTATTACTCAATGAGTTAGAGTACTCACTTTACTCCCTGCACCTCGCATGCAAATGCAGGTATTTGTTCACCCGATAGCGTGTTTTGAGCTGGTTGAAGATTTTGCTATCGTAGCTGAGCAAGGTGACCGCCAGCATTCGCGGCACTGGATTTCTTCCTTTGATTCTAAATTTTATTCTGTATATTGCTGGCTTTGTAGTTGTATTTAGAATCTTTTAGATGCTCGTGACTTGTGACACCCCAATTTGGGCTGTGTTTGGTTGTACTTCCGCTAAGTAATATTATTGAATCATCTTTAAAATTGTTTATTCATGTTATCCATTTTTTTTGAAAAAGGCAAATAAGGTTGGTTGGCTGGCCTTGTCTTCACGAGAGGCGCTATCATGACCGGAACAGGGTTTGGGTCATGACAAGTTGGTATCAAAGCCTAGGTTACTAGGTCTCACGAGTCATGAGTAGGTTTAGTAGAGTCTCGCGGATCGGTACAGAGATGTCTGTACTTATCCTCGAGAGGCTGTAGAACCTTTAGGAAAACTTCACATTCTTGAATTCTTATCGTGCGTCCTTAATTCAGCTTGAAAAGAAACTCCTGAAATTCCTTCCACGCGTTTGTAGGCGCGCATGAGCGCTCAGTATCAGATGTGCATTGATGGCTTGTGATTCCCCGATCGAGGGGCGAGATGTAATCCCTGTGAGCATATATTGGGCAAGTCTGGAGGACTTAAGGCCAGATCTTTGCCTATAGCTTGAGCACCGAGGTGCTGATTGTGTGAGTAAGTGATTTGAGCTTATACGTTCGATATTGTCCCTATTAGTGGAAGTGATGGCCGGATAGCCATGTGATGACTATGCTAGCACTACAAGATGTATCTGTATGACTTGTTAGTGACGAAGAAGTCTGCTGGATGATAGATGAACTGTTAAGTGTTCGATTCCTATTGTGATTTGATGTGTAGCCCGAATCATGGGCTCGTGAAGAATCATTTTGTGTCTCTTAGTTCGGGAGTAAAGTGCATTTCACGTGGCGGTATGAGTTCGGACACAGGAAGATTAAATGACCGTGTAATGTGTATGACGGTGGAAGGCATACCAAAATGTTAAATTGAGGCGAAATCGGTGGGTTATCTCCTATGGAGTGTTCTTAAGTGGTATGATCCTTATGTGTATGTTAGAAGGTGTCATGTGTAATTGAGGGGTACATGTTGAAATTTTAAAATTTGGGTCTCTTAAGAGAGTGGACTCAACTGATGTGGGGATGAATGCGAGATTTGTGGAGGATTACAGTACTAGATGATCTGTGTTTTCACAAACTTGTAAATGATTTGAGTTTAATCTCACTATGGTATTGTGGCATCATTAGAGTAAAAGTGTGATGGGTTGTTGAGTGTGTCCTGATATAAGGCTTCGAGCCAAGTTTGGGATGTTGATGTTGATTAGCTGATTGCACGACTAAGTGCTATGTTGGTTCTGGTTTGAGGCATGCTGACGAATTAGTTTTGGTCGCAGAAATTGAGCCGAGGATGGCACGAGTGAAGCAAAATTGTGACAGAGGTCATATTATGCTTTATAGAGTATGAGAATCACGAAATGTCTAGAGTGTTATTGGCAAAGGATGCTCGGCGTATAGAGCAGGAAGTAGCGTAGTTGTATTGAGATAAAGATATCATTTTGTGGTATCGGAGTGCCAATGAGGCACGGGTAGTTCTGTCCGTCAGGTCAGGTGATTTGTAGTTTGAATAAGAGAGAATGACTTTTGAAAATGGTTCTAATGTGTTCAAAAGTCTACAGGGAACAATCGGGTATCTTAAAGTTGCATATGTGGATAGAAACTGTGTTATCATTGAAAGAGGTTCAGATTCGTGGTATTTCTATGTTAATTATGGGATTCTATGCATCAGTATCACGAGAGTAAAGGTAACAGATTTAGATTTATAGGAAGTTCTTCAGAGTTAAGTGCTGTGGAATGTGGTGATTTTGGGAATATTCGAGAGAGAGTATTCAGCGGCTTATGGGTTTCAGACAATGTGGTTCATGCTTGGTTCTCGCGTGGTAAGCCTAGGATGAGGAATTGTGGTAATACAGTAAGGGAGAAATATCAAATTGATGATGAATTGGAAGGGAAATTAGATAGATAGAATAACTTGATAGTGGACCGAATCGGTACGGTAAGGATGTGATTAATTCTTTGTGTGTGTTAGAGGCAATGAGTTGGTATGGGTATTGTGCAGCAAAGCTCTTGAGTTCTAACAGCTTGCTTAGCTCGGTTTGGATAGAAGGATTCAGTCCTGGCAGTTTAGCTTGTGCAAATGGAATTGGGAGAGAATTCTTATTGGGTTTCAGCGTGGTTTGGAGATGTATATTTTCTATGGACATGCGGAGCATGGGGTGCGTAATGAATTTCTTCTAGGTGGGACGAATGGAGAGTTCTTGACTAGTTGAGTACGTAGATATTTATGGCTAGGAAGGGAGATGAAGTTCTCATGTTATCCTAGGGTGGTATGGTATATGCGGTATGATGTGGAGGACTGAGATTCGTGTGTGTGAGGTTACGGTTCAGTTTTGAATGGAGAGTTATTAAATTCTAAAGCAGCACGTGGAGTTTTAGGTGATTAGAGAATCGAGCTTCAGATGACTAAGGAAATGGTATTGCTAATCATAGTGATTTGACGAGGGTATATGTTTCAGAAAAAGGGCAATATGATTAAGTTGATGGCACTTATATGGAGTTGGAGACTGGGAGTTCTCAGGTATAAACTATGTAGTGGTTGTGGATCGTGTGTATAGTACCCTTTAGCGGCTATTGGGACTTGGAGGCCCGAGTGGATCTTTCCTTGCTTGGTATGTTAGATTTTGGATATGATGTTGGGGTGTGGACTGGCTGTCTCAGTATTGGGTTATTCTAGACTATTGCGCTATGGGCTATGCCGAAAAATGCCACGGGTTGAGTGGCGAGGTGCATCGGATTATGTTCTAACAGAGTGGCTTGTATTCCAAAGACCAGCGAAGGGCTGGGAAGGACTGCTTTTCTTAATTGGGCCTTCGTGATGGATGTCAGTGAAGAGGTTTCTACCATTGGTTCAGTTCCGGTGTTGAAGGACTTTTCGGATGCATTTCTTGTGGCCGGGCATGTCGCCAGACGAGGTTATGGATTTCGATATTGATTTGGTGCCAGGCACCGTATAGTACGGATCTGGCAGGAGTTGTAGTAGTGGAAGGAGCAGCTTCAAGCTCCTTGGTAATGAGTTCGTTGGCAGGCTGATGTGGCTATGTATTCAGCTTGAGTTGCTTTTCGGTGTTGTGAGACATTATGATTTATTGGTTATGGGCACATGTGGTTCGGTTATATTGGGGATTCATAGTGAAAGTCAAGCGGGAAGAGTAATTGGGTGTTGCTCGATAAATAGAGTGTTGGTGATGACCTATCGGGTTGCGTGTCGTATGTTATCTATTTCACCATGGGTGTAATGAATTGCTTGGGTTCCAGACATTAAATTGTGCGTGGCTGTCGATTTTGAGCATAGTGACTTGAGGTGTTTCATGTGTAACACTGTTTGGATAGGATCGCGCATTGTGGCGAGGCCACATGGAGATATGACCTTTCGGGGTAAATTCAGGTATTCTATTTCTATAATGTGAGATGGGGTCTCAGCCTTGTGTGGTGATGGTATTGATGAGCTTGAGGTACAACTCTTTCTTTTGAGTCATTTTTTTTTATGATTTGCGTATATTCAGATCGTTTCTTATTGATGCGCGTATTATGCAAGTTGTGGATTATGCCTGTATTGAGGTGTCATATCACTAGAGTGGTGTGTTGGATTCAAGGTGATCGTTGGGGTCGCTAATGAATACGAACGAATTTCATTTCAGCTTGTTGGAAGGATAATATCGAGGTTTGGCTCGGAATCTTCTGTTGTATTAGACAAAAGGGAAGTGGCTTCATGAATGGTTGATCTGAGAAATGGTTACAGTTTATTGCGTGTTTCATTTATTGTTGGCAGTATATGAAAGTGTTAGAATAAGACCTTAGTTGATAAGAGGTTTTCTACCGGTAGTCGGGTGTTGTGGGCAACTACTGTGAATAGAAGTTATCGTTTTGAGTGTTTAGGTTATGTAGGATATCATGTGATTGCACCTGAGGTTGCAGGTATAGTTTATTATAGCTGGTTCAGGCTTATTCTGAATATAGATGCGAGGTTCTGATCTTGTGTATGATTTGGGAAAGTGCAATGTGGTTCTATGGTTTATAGACTAGATAGATTGCAGAATTTCAGCTATGTTGTGTTGGCGGACCTATGCGAGATAGGGTGACGTGGGATCACCCCCGGGTATATGCTTGGTAAGGTCATCCAGCTATTGGTTGGCTTCTAGGA
>MU691550.1:1691-15506 GCA_026770625.1 Nicotiana glauca
GGCATGCCTTGTCATTTTGACACGTGGCATGGTCCTATTGGCTCTTCCGCTTGACTTGGCGCGCCACGTCATTTGACACGTGGCACCAAATTGGGCCTCTAGGAAAATGACATCTTGGGCTTAATAAAGTGGGCTCATCACTTTAGCTCAATTAAATGGGCTAGCCCAATGGATTAAGACTTATTTATTTAATCTATATATATTGGACCTATATAATTAATTCATTTATATATTAGCCCATAATGTTTATTTGGACCAATATATCTTGAATTTGAAATATAGTCCAAATTATTTTACGAATTTAATTCCAATAAAATTTATATGCCTACAATACCAAAACCTCAAGAGGAGAAGCAGATAGTAAGGAATTTTCAGAGTGATGTTCAGATGTTAGCGCGTGTCGTCACGTAGGAATGTAAGGACTAACTTGTCTTTCACCACTATTGATTTTCTTCGTGTTTTGCTTCATCTAAGAATTTTTTATGGTATTCACTAATTTTTTATTTGGCAGAATGGCCTAAATGACCTCTATGCTTATACCACTTTGTCATGTCGATTCCCAAGCTTAGATAATTGCCAATTGAACACTTATACTTATTCAAATCGTGCATAATAAACGCTTATGATAGGAGGTTATCAGTGCGTGTAATACAATCTCCTACACATAGGATGTCACGTCAATAAAGTAAAACACGTAGTGTCACGGCCCGAATTTTCCATCCTCAGAAGTCGTGATGGCGCCTACTAGTGAAAGCTAGGTAAGCCGACCATTTGAATTTTTTACCCTTTTCCCATTTTAACCCTCTAACAATTAATAACCAACATTAGATAAACAACGAAATTAAAAAAGTGGAAGACTGAAATGTAATATTTTAATAAAGATATCAATACCAATCCATACATAAACTATATAGAATTGGTGTCACAATTCCACAGAGTGTCTAGGAATACTATGAATAAAGGTCCGAAAGAGGTATTACAACAATATCTCTGAAATATATAAAAGAAACAAAATAAAACGACGTCTGCATGACTACCTCGGATCTCCGAATGGACTGAAGACAGCAACCCAAAGCTACGGTCTGTAGGCTCCAGTACCGGGATCTGCATACAGTGCAGAGTGTAGTATCAGCACAACCGACCCCATGTGTTGGTAAGTTCCTAGCCTAGCCTCGGCGAAGTAGTGACGAGGCTAGGACCATACTACCAATTAAACCTGTGCAGTTAAATCATATACAATGGAAAATAAAAGCAAAACTTGACAATTAAAGACAGGAAGGGGGAAATCATGCTGCGGGGGACAACAAATAGAAACAAAAACCAACAGTTAAATGTAAAGAACACCGTAGCTCAATTATCAATAGAAATCAGGAAAATCAAAGACAAGTGCACGGCATCACCCTTCGTGCTTTTACTATCGTCCTCACCATAAAATGAATAAAATCAGTACGGAATCACCCTTCGTGCTTTTACCTCACATAATCATGGCACAGAATGATCCTTCGCGCACTAACGCTCATATAAAGGCACAAAATGGTACATCGTGCGGCACGTCATTACTCTTCGTGCATTAACACTCTCTCACAAATATCATGCATGACATTACCATTCGTGCTTTAACACTCTCTCCCCAAAATAATACACGGCATCACTCTTCGTTTCTCACACAAACAATAATCACAAAGCAATAAGGACAAGGAAATCAACAAATTCACAATAAAATCCCTGCAAGGGAAACAATATCAAACAACAACATCCCAACAAGGGAGATAATATCATAATCCTCTTTTCTTTTTCACATTTACTTCACAACCCAATTCACAATTTGAGCCACTGCCTCTATAAGGTTCAATTACCAATTATACTTTCTCAAATCATGTTACAACTTGAGCCAACACTCCTCAATGTTCAAATACCAATATTACTTCCACAAGCCTTGCTCAACAATAGAAATCATCACATAAGACATGAACAATACAAACGGAGTCATATTAATCATAGTATAAGACTCTTGGGCATGCTTGACGCCAATGTATAGATACTCGTCACCATGCCTATACGTCATACTCAACAATTAACACATAGCAAATAGGACACAACTCCTAATCCCTCAAGCTAAGGTTAGACCAAACACTTACCTCGATGCTACGAACATAATTCAAGCCTCAACTACCACTTTACCTCTTGATTCCACCACCAATTCGCTTGTATCTCAACAAGTTACTTAACTATATCAATAAATGCTAAATGAATCAATTTCAATGCATGAAAATATATTTTCTAAAGTTTTTCCCAAAGAGTCAAAAATCGACCTCGGGCCTACATGGTCAAAACCCGAGGTTCGAACCAAAATCTGATTACACATTCACCCAGGAACCCAAATATATAATTTATTTTAAAATCAGACCTTAAATTGAGGTCCAAATCCCTAAAATTTGAAAAAAAAACCTAGGTCTACCCAAAACACCCGATTTCCCCAATGAAAACCCATAATTTTGAGTTGAAATCATGTAAAAAGATGTTAAAGATAGAAGAAAACGAATTAGAAATGACTTACAATCGATTTGGAAAAGAACTTTTCTTTGGAAAATCGCGCAAGAAAGTTTATATTTTGAAAGAGTTTGAAAAATGATAGATTTTCGTCTAAGTTATGAACTTGCAGGTCGCAGATGTCATAATTGCGATCAGGGTTCACAATTGCGAACCCTTTCAAACCTGCTAATCTCGCATTTGTGATAAATGTTCGCAATTGCAAACTCGCATTTGCGACAATGGGAATTTCTGGGGTTTTTCGTATTTGCGAAGAAATGCTCGCAATTGCGAGCAATGCTGGCCCGGGCATACTTTGTAATTGCGAAGTGCCCCTCGTAATTCCCAAGCCTGATAGGCTCGCAATTGCGACACCTGGACTTGCAATTTCGAGACCAGAACCTGCAACACATACCAGCTGAAACCTGTAACTTCCTAAGTTTAATTCCACTTCGTAGCCTATCCAAAATTCACCATAGCCCTCGGGTCTCCAAACCAAACATGTACACTAACCTAAAAACATCGTACAGACTCGATCGTGCAATCAAATCATCAAAATAATATCAACAACTATGACTTCAACCCTAAATTCATGAAATCATTCAAGAACACCAAAATTTCCAATTTATAAACTTTAAGTCCGTTTTATACTAAACCAATACCGATCTTTACCAAATTTTACATATTCAACCTAATTATTATTTCAAACTTGTACCGAGCTCCGGAAATAAAATACGGGTCTGATACCATCAATTTCAAACATATTTTATTTCCAAAAAGTCATATATATTACAGAAAATAATTTTCTTTAAAAGTTTATTTTTCGGGCTTGGGACCTCGGAATTCGATTCTGGGCATACGCCCAAGTCCCATATTTTCCTACAGACCCTCTAGGACCGTCAAATCACGGGTCCCGATCCGTTTACCTAAAATATTAACTGAAGTCAACCTAAATTCATTTTAAAAGCAAAATTCACCATTTTTCACAGATTTTCAAATAATGACTTTCCGGATATACGTCCAGACTGTGCACGCACATCGAGATGAGATAAAAGGAGGTTTTAAGGACTTAAAAAATAGAATTTATTTCTAAAATAAGTGATGACCTTTTGGGTCATCACACATAGGCTCCAAGTCACTTATTATGGCCACATAGGATAAAAAATAGGAAAGGATTATTTACCCCCCCCAACCCACATTTTCCCCTTATTTTATAATTATCCGCGTACTTAGGGCTTAGATAGTATCGAACAATAGTGAGTCTCTCGTCTCTTCTCCGTCGTTGTTGCCGGGATTTTTAGCTATACAGTTGTTATCGAAGTTTGTGGGGTAAGTTTCTTCATTTGTTGTTCATTTCCCTCAATTTATGGAGCTTTTGCTCTATTTAGGATTTTTAGAGGAAGGTTGTATTAGGTCGTAGTTGCTGTTTAATCTTCCTTAATATATAGGGCTTTTGTTGTGTTTTGTTACATGTTAGAGTGAAACTCTTTTTAATGTAGTGTCATGCATGTAATGGCATATTTGGTTATTCCGTTTAGTTTTTTGGTTTTTTTTTGTCAAAGCAGAATTTCATCTTAGGTTTATGCATTTTTTGTGAAGTTCGTTAGGTCTCCTTCTTGTTAGTGGTCCACCAAAGTATTTCGGAATATTATAAGGTATTGTGGCGACGAAAAACGAATCTTGGAGTTTTTTTACTTAAAATTTTTATCTTTTTTATTGGTTTGTTTATGGAGTTATGTAAAGGTGCAACTTTTGATAACAAATAGTCATTGATAACTCTTTTTTTGTTACTTTGCAGGTATGAAAAGAAAATGGCTTCAAGCCTAGTTAACCTACAAATCCACCACAATGGTAATTTTGAATCGGACTCTGACCTAAGGTATGCTAATGGACTAACTTGTCCTTAATTAGCTATAGTTGATGTTGATGAGCAGCATATTATGTTGTTTCACAAGTTTTCTAGGGACTTAGGATCTTTAGAAGTTAATTTTTTTGGATGCAAAGTTAACGAAAGGGGTGGCTATTATATTTTAAAAACAGATGATGATGTGCTAACATTTCTTAATACATTGAAATGTGGAAACTTTGTTGATGTTTGTATTGTCCATTAAATTAGTGAGCCTATTCTTGTTGAGGACATAACTGAACTAGACCCCACTATACAAACAGATGGGCATGATAGTGGGTTAAATGTTATGGCTGATGTGTCACCTCCCAACTATGATATAAATAGGACTGAAAATGACAAAGATAAGGGTAAGGGGCAGATATTAATGAAGATGTAGAAGAATCAGATGAATGTGAAGGTAATAACTTCTCATCTTATCACCTTCAAACATCAGAATCTAATTTTGATAAGGACTTTGATGATTCTGAAGGGTCTGACTCACTGTTTGATATATATGAGAATATTGAAGAGTGTAGTGATTTGGAAGATGACTTAGCTGAAATTAGACAGTCTAAACTCAACAAAAATAAGGATGCCCAAGTAAATGTAAATGAGATACCATCTGGTCCAGTTGGTATAGATTCTGATTTTGAAGATATGCATAAGAACAAAAGGGGAAAATATGAAGGGAAACTACGAGGGGATGAACAGTATTTTGATAGCTCTAATCCAGGTAGTGAGTGTAGTGATGATGAAAGAGAACTTGTTGGCCCTGATGAAATAAGGGATGCACCAGCTTGGAATCCAAATAAGAAGGTCTACTTTGACACAACTTGCAAAAAAAAATATTATTTGAACTGTATATGATATTTGAGAATGTTGTACAGTTTAGGGAGGTATTGCACACATATTCTATTAAAAAGGTGTGAACCTCAAGTTGAAACCTAATGAGAGGGAAAAGGTTAGGGCAAAGTGCACAAGAAAGGTTGTCCATGGCATATCCTTGGTAGCATAGAAGGTAGCACCAGTAATTTTAGGGTGATTACATACTACCCTGTCCATAAATGCTACAAGAAGACAAGGAACAAGATGTGTAACCCACCATGGATTGCAAAGAACTTCAAAGACAGAATAATTAGTGAGCCTCAAGTTAAGCTTCATCAGATTCAAGCCTCACTTAGGAAACCATATGGTCTGTATGTGAGTAAAACTTCACTTAGAAGAGCAAAAATGATAGTTATGAAGGAGAATATGGGTGATTACAAAAAAGAATTTTCTACGCTTCATAATTATGCAAAAATGCTAAAGTCTACTAATCCTAGCACTGTTATAATGATAAGGACATCTAAGAATTCAATACCTGGTAAGGAGGTGTTTATGGGCATTTACGTCTGTCTTGAAGCATTGAAAACTGGATGGTTAGAAGGATGCAGAAACATAATTGGCTTTGATGGTGCATTCCTAAAGGGAGCTTTCCTGCATTTCCAAGGATGGAAATAATCAAATGTATAAATGTATCATGTGGTTTGGGCAGTAGTTGAAAAGGAATCAAAGGATACATGGTATTGGTTTATCAGATGTCTCAAGCATGATCTGAACTTGACAGAAACTGAAAGAGAAGGGCTGACAGTCATGTCTGATATGCAGAAGGTATGGCTTCTAATACTCTGTCTTTAAAGTGTAATTGTTTTTATTTTTGTTTAAGTTATAACAATATAATATTGTTGATTGTAGGGTCTTTATCTAGCAATAACACAGTTACTGCCAAATGTTGAGATAAGATGGTGTGCTAGACATATCTGGGTTAATTGGAAGCAAACTTGACCTGGTGAGGAAAGAAGGAAAAAATTCTGGCAGTGTGCAAGAGCTACATTTGAAGTTTACTTTAGCACGAAGTTGGATGAAATGGACAAGCTGGGGGGAGATATTGTTCAAGACTTACTGAAATACAACAAGGAGACATGGTGTAGGGCATACTTCAAAGAACATAGTAAGTGTGATATAGTGGAGAACAACATGTGTGAGACATTCAATAATTAGGTATTGGCAGCTAGGCATAAATCTATCATTACTATGTTAGAGGAAATTAGAATCAAGTGTATGGAGAGGATGGATAGCATGGGAGAGTTTTCTAAAAAATGGGTAGGTGATATATCACCCATGGCTATGGAAATACTTGGAGAGAATGCTCAAAGGGTAACCAAATATGAAGTCAAATTAAATGGTTAAACAGGGTATGAAATTCAGGATGGGCCATATAAATATGTTGTTGACTTTAGGAGGTGTTCTTGTACTTGTAGATCATGGCAACTCAAAGGAATTCCATATGCGCATGCAATTACAACAATGCATTATAAGAACTATGAGGTTGAGCTATATCTTGACCATTGGTATAGAAAGGATACCTACCTTAAGACATATAGCAGATTCATTCAACCTTTAACTAGTATGAATTTGTGGCCAAAAAGTACACTGCCAGCTGTTGAGCCACCTCTTATAACTGTAATGCTAGGAAGGCCAAAGAAAAAAAAGGAGAAAAGATACTAATAAACCAAAGAAAAAATTTGGGAAGGGTACAAGGATAGAGAGACAAATGAGATGTTCTTTGTGCATGACTCTTGGACATAACAAGAAAGGATGTCCATCATCAGTAAGTATTAATGTTTGTTTTGTTACTAATGTTGAAATAATTCTCTAGTGTTTGTTTTGTTATGTGTATGTAGAGAAACCAAGGGGGAAGGACTGGAACTAGTTCAGTTGGAGGTGAAACTGCTGAAAATGCTTCATCAACAACAGCAGGTGGAAGTGCATCAGCAACAACAACTAGAAGTGCATCAGCAGCAGCTGGAAGTGTATAAGTAGCAATAGCTGGATCAACAACAATGGATGGATCAACAACAACACCTTCAACTATAGAAAGTGGCACCTTTACTCCACCAATCACTGATCCAAGCACACAACAATCAACTAATGTTGCAGGAGGTCCAAAAAGGTAAACCAATGAGCCTAGAAGAGGTGGCGCAAATACAGGGTCTAAGAGACCAAAGGCAGCAGGATATGGTGTGCTATTTGATTCAAGTGGCACTGTGATACAAAGGGAAAATATTTCCACTTAATTACAAAATCAACATATATGATTTACTACATAATCCCTCACTCACAACCTTTTATCTTTGTGCAGTTTGGAACTACTGACAGAGTGGTACACAATCCTTCTACACTTATAAGTTCTTCCCTTACCAATATTGAACTTAGGTTCAAACCACCTAAACTTAAGTGGAAGGGTCGATTTGCAGTTACACAAAGGCAGTTGCAAGAACAAAGTTACAGAAGGGCAAACTCTGCTACAACCACTCAAGCCACACCAGTTACACAATCCACACCAAGCAACCAAGCCATAACAGACATTAATTGAAGTGCTCAACTGATATTTACATATTTTGAAGACTTAATCATGTATGTTTTTGTTGATTGTGGTAGACAATATTTTGTAAAGCTACTTCATTAAGTATGTTTTTGTTGATTGCCTATCATTGGCAATATTTTGTAAACCAACTTCCTTATTTTGGATGTTTTATTAACTGCATATAACACAAGCCATTATATTAGTATTTGTTGCTGTAATGGAGCCTTTGTAAATATATTCCATGAGCAAAATTTTACGTCAACACAAAATATGTAGCCTAAACCCAGGAAATAAGAAAGTACACCATCAATCCTAAACACATAACATAAGATCTAACATTAGAATAACTACAACCACAATTATAATAGCAACAACTCTGAACTTCGACCTTTCTTGTCTTCTTCGGCAATGACATCGATCACTCTTCTTAATAAGAGCCGCAAAAAGAGTCGTGTAGTGTTCTTCCTTAATCGTAGGATCAACCTATCTGAAAAAGCCACAACCTTCACTAATCTCATATCTTCGGCAACCCAGGAACCTTCTTCCAGGATTGGTGGGTGTTCGTAACATTTTGAGATCTGCAGCAAGTTCACAATAACACAAAGGTTCCTTCTTCATTGTTGAAGGAGAAGAGGCGGCAGTAGTTTATTTGTTGCCGGAGAAGAAGAAAAAAATTGATTTCAAAACAAAAGGAGATGGCAAAAATTGATGGGCAATGAAGAATCCCAGGAAAAAAAATTCTACTTTTCACTGTTGAAGCTAACAAAGAAAGAAGAAGGCATCAGATTTGGATAGAAATTAGCTACTATAATGTTCAACAAGTGAGAATAAGGTAGAAAGAAGAATGTGGTTGTTAAATAGGCCACATTATTACCTTAGGGCTTTTAAATTGTCTTCACATCCCTTACAGGCGTGTGAATCATGCACTGGAGCCACATATGACACATAGGATCAACCACGTTGGATAAGAGTTTATTATTTACGGTTTAAATGAGTATAAGTGTTCAATTGATAATTATCTAAGTTTGGGAACTGGCATGATAAAATGGTTGAAGTACAGGTGCCATTTAGGCTATTCTATCTTTTTATTTTTCTATTTTTTTCCGTCTCATTTGATGTAAAGGTGTTTGGTTGGATTGGTAGTTTAAGAAATAAAAGAAAGACTTGATACATAAGTAAAAAATGCAGAATACTAAGATTGTCCATACTTCCAATAATTAACTAAATTTCACTTGTCTATTCATTTTCTCTCCTAATAAAATAAGAAAATTTTACATTAAATGGGGATAAAAATTTAAATATATTTGGCGTTTACACCATACTATTATGCTTTATCATGATCAAGTAATAAATTTGGCAAAGAAAATATGTACTAATTAATCATAGTTAGATGATAAAAGAGTATGTAGAGTATACGTGTCATGTTATTATTAATCTGGTGTAAACGGTGCATATAAATTTTTAATATACAAATAAGTTAGGCAAAAATGGCCGACCATTTAAACTTGCACCAATTTGTCAATCCGGTACATAAATTTATATTTTTTCCATTTTAACACCTCAACTTAATGAATCGAATACTAATAAACACTTCCGATTGAACGTAGTCTTCACTCGCTATGACATGAATAACATGTAAGTTTTTTATTCTTTGACATGTGTAAAATGTGGGGCCAACATTTTAAAAAATGCAATTTACTAGATTTTAATATTTTCTTTTCTTTTCTTTTCATCTCATCCTCTTCGCCATAGAAACAGTGAACCTTTTAACATTTGACCTTCAACCATTAGAGAAAATCACAAACTGAGTATGATAATAATGATAAGGAGGTGTTTAAACTGGCATAATGATCACGCCCAACTATGCCTTATAAAAAGAACAATGCGGACGTTGCAAATATAACTTGAGTATTTAAGCCCAGAGTCGAATCCACAGAGAATTAACCTAACAATCACTTTTGTCGGACTTACTAAATTCTTTATAATCAACTTCCTCAAACGTTGTAAATAATAGTTAATGGTATCTCTAATAACTAAGATTGAAAATAAATAAATAAATAGCTGTAAACTAAATATGCTTGGGTTGTAAACAATAATGAGAAGGTTCTAAGGTAGTGATTTCCCCTATTGATGGAATCCCTTCCGGTTATGTTTCATATAGATTCACCAAAATATCTCTATCAATCATGAGCACTCTTTTTACCGTAAACCTCTCCCGAGTAATCGCGATAATTTACTAGACGCACTCTCTCAAGTTACGCTAGCTGACTTTGTTTATTACATCTCACTTTAGATTACACCCAAGGCTTCGTTATCCCTAATTCCGACTTTAAACCCGCCGTTATAGATCCCTCTTATACTTTAGGAGTGGTGTTGTTTAACAATTACCTAAATATGCACTCTCTCCCGAGTTATGCACGCTAAATAGGCACAGCTAATTGAGGATCTTGTCAATTAACTACAACAAACACGTAGTTGAACAGATAGAGATTAACTAGCAAACTATATTAACATAATCAAGAAGTTCATCCTTCAATAGGTTCCATCAAAACCTTAGACTAAAGTATTTAGCTACTCATAACAACGTAAAGATAAACTACGAAAAGATTCATCATGGAAAATTGCAAGAAAAAGAAGAGATAAAAAACTATGATATTTTTGGGTGATCTCTCACACTTGTGTATCTTGCAAAAGTAGTCTCCAAAACAAGTCTGCCCTAATGTGGCCGAATTTATACATCTTATAAGGGCTTTACGCCAAGTTTTTTCGACTTGACACTTTAGTCCCTGACTTTTCCGCGTTCTGCCGTGGTTCCACCGCGGTTACACCAGGACCGCAGCAAGACTGGCCCTCTGAATCTTTGGTAATATTCTGCCGCGGTCCTACTGCGGTTATGGTCTGACCGCGGCAGGCCAGGTTCAGCTCTGGTTTTGTCCCTTCGCTTGGTGCAATTCGTGGGTATTGTATGATTGGCCTCTTTTTCTCCGTAATTGATCCCAAAAGTGCTCCACCAACTTCTTTCATTGGATATTGCCTGCAAAGCATGAAAAACACTAATCAGAGCATTTGGTTATTACTTTTTACCATAAAGCTACACAAAAATATGGTTTTTTAGGGCCTAATTATAGTCTAATTAACCTATTATCAATACCCTACACTTAAATCTTTGCTCGTCCTCGAGCAAGTTGAACCACACTTCGAGACCTATTCGTTTGATGCATTACCCTTTTTATGTCACACCTGTCATTGTAGACGTGTGATTTTTGACCCTCCCCAAGAATTTTCACAGTTTTGCGTAAAATATTTAGTTTAGGCCTAATATAGCTATCTCAGCTAATTTTGACTCTTTCACTTTATTTTCATTATAAAAATGAAAAAATACAAAAAAAGATATAAATTTTAGTTTATGTATTTCTCATAAACTTGAAAAATACAAAAATAGCACCTTATTTTAATATTTATATAATTTCGAAAATTACAAAAAAATAGTTTTATTAATATTTTGTAGCAATTTTAATCTTTTAAAAAAAAATACAAAAATAGTACTTTATATTTTTATCTTTATATAAAAATGAAAATTACAAAAAAATAGTTTTATTAATGTTTTGTAGTTATTATAATCTTGAAAAAATATAAAAATAGTCTTGTTTTAATTGTTAATTTTATTTTGATAGTTATTTTGCTTAAATATGATTAATTAAATAACTTCGTATTTTTATTCTCGATTCCGGGTAAAAAATAATATTCGGGTTTAAACTACCTATTTTTAGGCCTAATTTTCGGACCAAGCCCATAATAATCCGAGCCCACTACATGTGGGGGACACTGACAGAGCATGAGAAAGACCCATCACTCTTGGACCCAAGCCTCACATTTTTGAATACACATATACACATAAACATTCACGGATAGGGGGAGGGGAACGGAAGAGGGAGAAGGAGAACACAAAAATACACCACTGTTCATCTTCTTCTTCCTGAAGAAGCCAAGAACGAAACCAAAAAAAAAAGAAGCCCTAACCTAAGACCCCTACCCTCCACCATTTCCGTCCAACCGCCACCCATGGAGACCACCATCTCCTCATCTCAACACCACCATGAACACATACACAACACAAAACCTTGAACTCTTATGGCTTCATCTTCTTCATACAAAAACAAACAAAAACTCTAGACAACTAGAGGTCAGCCGCGATACACCATAGACGACGACTCTTCTGACTTCGTCTTCTTCAGTCCATCGTCAACCACGTAATGAACACTCCCTCGTGAACTCACATCCAGCAGCAACCACCAGTCACAACCAGCGGAAAAAAAAAACAAAACCACAGACCTTTCTCATTGGAAAAGCTCATACGCTCCAGCAGCCATAACAACCACCGTCTCCAAGCCAAACGACCATCTGCTGCTTCATCTTCTCATCCCAAATGACCACCAGTTTGTCGACCAGCAACCAAATGACCACCGGCCTCCTCGTTGCCCACCCCACCTTAAGTAGCGCTGCAATACCCATCGCCACTGCTTCGTCTTCTTCATCAGTTCAGCACCAGCCCGTTACCACCCATCTCCGACGGAATGGTTGTATTCCGTTTCTTAGCTTTCCGATGGCTCAGTTGTTCGCAGTTCATTTTGGGTTTAGTCCGTCATCTTCCATTTGAGTTAGTTCATGACTGAATTCAAAGGAAAATGTTCTGTTTCTTCTGTTAGATTTTATATTTCGTTATCAAACTATGGAGCTTGTTTGGGGTCATTTTGGTTCGAAATTTTTGGTGCCGATTTGAGTTTCCGTCACCGGTTCGGAGTTCCGATCAGCAGTTCGTGTCATTTGTTCCTTTGGTGCAGCTCCTTTGTATACATATCAAGTTCAACATTAAAGGTCTAGACTCCTTTCTCTTACTTTCATACTGTTATTAGTTCACGTTACTATTTTCCATTACTCTACTGGTTCTATGGACGATATCATGATAAAGCAAAACTGTGTTAAAATTATAAATTATAAATATCCCCTGTTGCGTTGTTCTCTTCGTATTGTAAGTTGCTAGATCCAGATGGGTTCACATTTTGCTGTTTGGTGCTATTTTCTATTAATGAGTGTATAATGTTGAATTTTAGTTATTAAGTTTGTGTGGTCAATGTGGAGTGGCATTAAAGTTGCATAGAACAGTAGCTTCACGTTAATCAAGTTGACCCTTTTAGATAATTTATCAATGATGAACGAGATGGTAGTGGACTTTTCCCTTAATCTAATGTATTTGTTCAAAAATGGAGTTTTCTCTTCTAGAGTTGTTTGTAGGATGAATATCTGTAGTTCATTTAGTGGAATGCTTTTCCATTAGAATTCAAGGCGTGCCATTTAGCAAATTTCTATGGCTCTCGCAAAGTTAATAACGCGTTAGTTACTTTAGGCGCGTTCCTAAATAATTTTACCTTCTTAAACTCGGGTGCACATTTATGTGACCCAAATCCAAATCTCAACGGAGTCGAAATGTGTCGATAATCATGGGTATATTGATTGTGACGTGGTTCGAGATGCGTTTTTATGACGTTGCAATTCTTTTAAAGTAATGAATGAGACGAGCCTCGACAAACCAAAATACATAAGCCGCGGGGCCCTCTATATGTGTTTGTAAAATTACTTAGATTTCGGGATGGGCCGTTTAGCAAAATTTCACGGCCTTACCTAAAATAATAATACGCTAGTCGCTTTAGGCGCGCCTTTAATAATTTACTTTCTTAAACTTGGGTGCACATTTATGTGACCCAAATCCAAATCTCAACGGAGTCAAAATGTGTCGATAACCACGGGTACATTGATGTGACGTGGTTTGAGATACGTTTCACAACGTTGCAATTCTTTGTTAAAAATAATAATATTAATATTAAAAGCGGTTAAAGGTTAAAATTTGCACATAAGTTAAAATATGTTATAAATCAGATAAATAAGCCAAATATGACAGTTGAGCGACCGTGCTAGAACCACGGAACTCGGGAAT
>MU691551.1:4396-16579 GCA_026770625.1 Nicotiana glauca
GGCGAGGCATTGAGTTGGACCCGTCAAAGATCAAATCCATCCAAGAATTGCCGCCGCCGAAAAACAAAATAGAAGTGATGAGTCTGTTAGGAAGGCTGAATTATATCAGCAGGTTTATCGCTCAACTCACGGCGACTTGTGAGCCCATTTTTTGGCTACTGAAGAAAGATGTTGTGGTAGAATGGACGACAGAATGTCAAGAGGCATTTGATCAGATCAAAGGGTATCTATCAAATCCACCTATGTTGGTTCCACCCGAGCTGGGAAGACCGTTGATTCTCTATCTAACAATCCTGGAGAATTTGTTTGGTTGTGTACTGGGGCAACACGACATTACAGGAAGAAAGGAGCGAGCCATCTATTATCTCAGCAAGAAGTTTACAGTATATAAGGTCAAGTACACTCAACTTGAGAGGAAATGTTGCGCCCTAACTTGGGTGGCACAGAAATTGAAGCATTATCTGTAATCCTACACTACTTACCTCATTTCACGCCTGGATCCATTAAAGTATATTTTCCAGAAGCCTATGCCCATAGGGAGGTTAGTGAAATGGCAAATATTACTCACGGAGTTCGACATCGTCTATGTGACGAAGACGGCCATGAAAGCCCAAGCATTAGCCGATCACTTGGCTGAGAATCATGTTGATGAAGAATACGAGCCATTAAAGAAGTATTTTCCTGATGAAGAAGTGATGTATATAGATGAGTTGGAATTGACCGAGGAACCAGGATGGAAGCTTTTCTTTGATGGAGCTGTAAATGCGAAAGGAGTTGGAATAGGAGCGGTACTTATCTCTGAAACGGGACATCATTATCATGTTACGGCTCAGCTATGTTTCTATTGTACCAACAATATGGCTGAGTATGAGGCATGCATTTTGGGCTTGCGGTTAGCTGTGGACATAGATGTCCAGGATTTTTTGGTCTTGGGAGACTCGGACCTCGTGGTACATCAAATTCAAGGTGAATGGGAAACATAGGATTTGAAGCTCATACCATATCGACAATGCTTGAATGATCTGAGTAAGCAATTCCGATCAGTGGAGTTCAGACATATCCCAAGAGTTCATAATGAGGTTGCCGATGCTTTGGCCACTTTAGCATCAATATTGCATCACCCAGACAAAATTCATATTGACCCGTTGCATATTCAGGTTCGTGATCAGCATGTTTATTGCAATATGATAGAGGAAGAAACGGATGGCGAGCCATGGTTCTAAGATGTCAAGGAATACCTCAGGATGGGGATATACCAGGAGCAGGCCACCGGAGATCAAAAGAGAGCCATTCGGCGGTTGGCAAATGGATTTTTCCTTAGTGGAGGAGTATTGTACAAAAGAACGCAGACTTGGGGTTGCTGAGATGCATAGATGCTAGTCAAGCCGCGATAGTTATGGCAGAGTTACATTCTGGAGTTTGAGGGCCACATATAAGCGGATATGTATTGGCAAAGAAGATTCTTTGAGCAAGGTATTATTGGCTCACCATGGAGCGTGATTGTATCAGTTTCGTGCGAAAATGCCATCAGTGTCAGATACACAGAGATCTGATTCATTCTCCACCAACAGAACTACACGCGATGTCAGCACCATGGCCCTTTGTTGCATGGGGCATGGATGTCATTGGACCTATCGAGCCGGCAGCTTCCTACGGTCATAGGTTCATTCTGGTAGCCATCGACTATTTCACCAAGTGGGTTGACGCTAAAGCTTTCAAGTCGGTAACCAAGAAGGCAGTGGTGGATTTTGTTCATTCCCATATCATCTGTAGATTTGGGATCCTAAAGGTGATAATCACAGATAATGGTGTTAATCTTAACAGCAATTTGATGAATGAATTATGTCAACAATTTAAGATTACACACGGAAATTCCACCCCATATCGTCTCAAAGCAAATGGAGCGGTTGAGGCAGCCAACAAGAATTTAAAGAAGATATTGAGGAAAATGGTAGAAGGGTCCAGACAATGGCATGAAAAGTTACCATTTGCATTGTTGGGTTATCGCACTACTGTTCGTACTTCAGTAGGTGCAACTCCTTATTTGTTGGTATACGGAACTGAAGCAGTGATACCAGCAGAAGTTGAAATTCCGTCTCTCCGGATTGTCGCTGAGGCTGGGATTGATGACGATGAGTGGGTCAAAGCCCGATTGGAGCAATTGAGCTTGATTGATGAAAAGAGATTGGCAGCAGTGTGTCATGGCCAATTATATCAAAAAAGGATGGCAAGAGCATATAATAAGAAGGTGCGTCACAGGAAATTTGAAGTAGGACAGCAGGTGCTGAAACGAATCTTGCCACATCAGGCCGAAGCAAAGGGCAAAGTCGCCCCGAATTGGCAAGGGTCGTTTATTGTAACCAGGGTGTTATCTAATGGCACTCTATGTCTGACAGATGTCGAAGGAAGATGTATCGACATGGCTATCAATTCTGACGCAGTCAAAAGATATTATATGTAATTTCTTAGATTGTAATTGTTGTTTATTTGTTTGTTTGTTTGTACTTGGCATTTATCGGAGAATGAAATGACGGAGGTAATTTGTTCTTCTATCCAAACATTTAACCTTTGTCTCCCCTTTTGAGCCTTATTTTTTTTTTCATACCCCTCTCTTGGAATAGTTAATAAATTGAAAAAAAAGAGGGAAAAGAGAAATAACAACAAAACAAAAGAAAAGTCACAAGAAAGAAAACAAAGGAATGGTGTGAACTACGTTCGACCTGATTCCTCAAAGAGGATATGTAGCGCCTCACGGCTCGGTCATAGTGTAATAAAAGTCAAAAGATCCCCAAGAAAGAAAACTGGGGCAGAAGTTATGTTTTTAAGTTTCGGGAAAGAAATTTGATTCCAAGAGTTGTAACGTTTTTACTCGTCAAAATTATTTTAAAACTCGTGATACCCTTTTCTTTTAAGCCATATATCAAGAATTTCAATCCCCAGCTGATGTCCAAAAGACCTCCCGATCAGTCTCCGAGAAGTACCAAGTCAGGCAAATGGAAGTCGGGAATAACACTCTGATCCCCAGCGGAAAGAGGATCACAAGCTGAAGAGAATTGATAGCCGAAGAATCCTCACTAGAGAGAGTCGTATCGGTAACATTCCAATGCCCAATTGAGAAAGATAAAATGAGAGAGTCTTATCGGTGAAAACCTTCACGGTCACCATAGGGCGACGTCAGATGAGAGAAATGAGAGAGTCTTATTAGTGAAAACCCCTCGAAGGGCACTATGAGGCGACAAGGATATAAAAAGGGCAAACAAGATAAGATTGGCGGAAAGGATCCGCATTCGGAAAAGAATTGGGTGACTGCTCATCCCCAGCAAAAGAAGGCCATCAGAAGGAATTGATTGATATAAATAGACTGGGTTGGTTAGATCTGGAATGCATGTCATAATCGTTAGGATCGATTATACCATTCAGATAAGTTCTTTTCCTTTTTCTTATCCCCAGCATTTATTCAGAAAGACTTCTTCTTTTCTATCTTTTGAAGTCATCACTTTTCATTTCTTCGTTTTAAAAATTTTTCTCCAGCAGTTTGTTTTTTAGAAAGATTTTTTCAGAGCTTACTACCAGTTGCCAAAATGGTGCAAAGCAAGATGCGAGCAGGACAGGCCAAAGATAAGGCAATAAAATGGAAAATACGTTTGTTGCAAGACCAAATGATGAATTCGTCTGGAGTGTCAGGGAAAGTATGGAGAAAAGCAGAAAAAACAACAGTTGAGAAACTTGTGAATAACAATCGTCGGGAAGGAGGAGCATCCCCGGCAGATTTTCGACCCAGTTCCAAGAGGGTCAGACAACACAGAACGGGGAAGGAAGAAAAAGAGAAACCGTCCCCAGCAGGAATATCATCCCCAGCAAAGTTTTGATGGTGTAATGGAAATGCAGAGCAGGGAAGGAGAAAAGGAAAACTATTCCCAGCAGGAGCATCACAACCGACCATCGCATTTTAAACTAACGATTTTTCTTTGATTTGAAACAGGAAAAAGGAAATGGCATTGATAGAAAAGCATGCCACGTGGAAGATTATCAAACTGGGGCAGAAAATTTTCATTTTCATTTGGAAAATTTTCTGGAAGTCAAGTATCCACTTGGGAAAAAAGCCAGATAACACAAGGGAAGTTGTCTTTGAACCAGTATTATCCCCAGCAGTGTTGAATGAAGGAAAACAACAAGTTTTAATGAAGGAAGCTGTATCCAGTGTCATCCCCAGCAGTTTTCGAAAAAAATGAAGCACTAGTTTTGAAGGAAGGAAAATTCCCCCAGCAGTGTTATCCCCAGTAGTTAAAAGGGATGCAACACAGTAAGAAGGAAATGGTTGCAAAGAGGAACAATGGCAACACGAGTGCAGTTTTGAAGTTATTGAAGTCGGGAGCCCGCCCGTAAAACAAAGGCGTTACCTTTATATTTTTGTTGAAGTCAGGTACCCACTTGAGGAAGAAGGAAGATAACACAAAGGGAATGAGGAAAGCATCCCCAGCAATAAAGGACGGAAGTTATGTCCATATCAAGATCTCTACGGCATATCAAGCCCTTTGTGCTGCATCAATATTCGTAATTACACAATCAAGCACTACATGTCAGGCTTGTCCACCTTCAAATATGACGTATCTGGATTGTCCACCTTCGAATAGGATATTTCAGGTTCATCCGCCCTCGAATAGGATATTTTGGGTTCATCCGCCCTCGAATAGGATATTTTGGGTTCATCCGCCCTCAAATAGGATATTTCGGGTTCATCCACCTTCGAACAGGATATTTCGGGTTCATCCGCCCTCGAATAGGATATTTTGGGACTATCCGCCCTCAAATAGGATATTAAATTTAATCCTTTCTCAAAAGGACATTTAATTTATTTCGACCCGAGTGGTCCTGTTTGTATAAACATTGCCAAAATATATATTTCACAAATTATTGCCAAATGCATTTTATTTTCAAAGTTGTTGATGAAGTCAGGAGCCCACCTGAAGAGAGAAGAGGCGATTTTATTTTTAAAAGTTCCTGTTGGAGTCAGGAGCCCGCCTGTAGAACAGAGGAATGCATGTAAAGTTGAAGTCAGAAGGCAGTAATGCGGAGGGTCACAACAAAATACCCCCAGCATAAATTCCGCCGCAGAAATCAAAAGGAAGACTACAAGAGCAAGTTTGAAGATAGATAAGATTTTGTAATTCCTAGTTTAGTCTAGATTCTTGTTTTTTTTTTTAGCACAATGTAATAAGGAGGTCGGTAAGCAGTAGTAACAGCATGCAGCGGCAGCAACAGCAAATTGCAGTCCCATGGTAGTCCCAGCTACCAAAACTTCGCGAACTACATTGACCTGATTCCCTTTTAGCCAGGGATATGTAGGAGACCTTTTGAAGCAAAGGTTCGGTCAAATTTTGCAAAAAATGCTTCATACGGAGTACTCAAACGGGCAAAAATCGCTCGTATCTACTCACCTTATCTTTGCACGAAAACTCTTCGTGCTTACGGGCAAAGAGGGGCAGCTGTGAGCACGTGATTTTTGCCTCACATGAATTACTCCCACAAAATCAAAACAAAAAATTATCTATTTTTTTCTGTGCATTTCGTAAATTTTTCGTGATATTTTTAGTAATTGTTTGCGTTTATGCGTGCATTTTATTTGTTTAAATTAATGAAAAATACAAAAATATGTTGCATTTACATTTAGGATTTAATTTTATATTTATTTAGTTATGTAAGTTGTTGTTTTAAAAAAATGAAAAAAATCCACAAAAATAATGTACTTTGCATTTTTAGCGTTTAATGCCCAAGTGTGCGATTTTGTTTGGGATTAGTGTTTAATTTTAGTGTGATAATTAGTATTAAGGGTCAATTAGTACTTTGTAAGTTAATTGGATTTTTGTAATTTAATCTAGGATTTTGGTTTTTAAATTAGAAATTTTAAAGAAAATTAAAGAAATGAAAATAAGGGGAAAAAACTGGGACCAGGCCAATTTGTTCTCAGGCCCCAAATAATCCATCTCAAATCAGCCCAAATCTCACCCCTAACCCGATCCAACTAACCAGACCTCTCAGATATCCAAAACGACGTCGTTCCATGGCCAGGAGATATCAGCCATCCATTGATCATGATCCAAGAGCTCCAAACACACCCCTTAACCCGTCCCCTAACCCGTTCCCGTTTACCCGGTTCAAATCGAGCCTCATCATCCACCAAACGGCGTCGTTCCTTACAAGGGAATTGATCCAGGCCATCGATCTTAAATGATCCAACGGCTTGGATTAATCCCCTAATAAGATATATAAACCTAAGTCCTACCCACCCACACCCCCCAAGCCAAAACCCCCCTCTCATATCTAAGCTTTAGAGATAGGTCTATCGAACCTCCGCCTTCCCCCACCGTGCTCGGCCCACCGGAAATCGCCTCACGGCGGTTCCGGTGGCCAACCCTCCCCAAAATTACACCACTTCTGCACCATGACCTCCCCTTTCCAACCCTCCTACCATCTTCCCTCAAATCCCACCCCAACTTGTCGAATGATCGAAACAGTACCCCCATCTCCGCCATATCCGGCGGCACCACCTCCGATAGCCACCAAATTAACACCCTAGCCTCGCCTCCACCTCCTCTTCCCAAATATCCAAACCCCTACCCTCGAATAACACCAGAATCCTTCGAATATTCATTTGAAGGGATGAACCCTAGCGCCGCCCTAAAAATCCTTGGTGGCGGCGCCAACCCTAAACCTTCCCAAATCAACACCAGTTGACCATCAGACCACCCTAGCCCTTAAACCCATATCAGTTTTGTTCGAATCTTGGCCAAGCCTGTCGAATCTTAAATCGAACAAATAAGCCCTAGAAGAGCCAAAGAATTTGAGATCGCAGCTGACCTTAGTCAAGTGTTCTTAGTCAAGAACACTCGATTAAGGTCTGTTTTAGCCTCAAAAGCTCGAGTCAAGACTTCAACTGATTGAAGTTTGTTTGGTTTCTAATTTGGAGGTATTTTTCCTTTCTTTTTCTGTTCTATTTTTCATCATTGTTTATTTGTTTTAAGTTTGTTGCATTTTGTTTGATTTTTATTATCTTTGTCGATTTATTTCTCTCTTCTCTTTCGGACCTTTTTCTGGTCCAGTTTTTCTCATATGGTTGGTTGGCATATGCTGAATTGATTGAGTATGTTTGTTCACTAGTTTGATTGTAAAAGTCAGTGTCAATAAGGCCTGGTATAAAGCCATGATTACTCCTTTAATTGTTTGGTATTTGGTTCAAATTGTTTCATCTGTGTTGTCTATCATTTTTGTCGCATTTGAGTTCAGTGTAGTTACAATGTTTCACTTGTTCTTGTTTGGATTTAATTTAGGTTTTTGTTAGTCCATTTCTATGAAAGTTCACTAAGATTTTGCCTTGTTTTGTGAATTGAATTGAATCTTGCTGTTTAATCCTACTGTTTAAGTTGGTCTGAGTTTAAATCTGACATAAGTTTGAATTCGTTTTTGGTATAATATTGTTAATTAGATAGTATTGATAAGGTTGCATTTTAATTGAATTTAAGTTCAAAACTTAGGGAATTGGTTATAGTTGATAGGTTTAATGCAAATGGAAAGGGGTTTCAGGGGTGTTTTCAGTAGTTCACAGTAGGTTCAGGGGGTAATTTGGGATTGAAAACTTGCAAAATTGTTTATGTTGAGTGCACTGCCCACTAAGTTAGTAAAATAAGGTTTGTGGGGAACAAAACATAATGGGAAAGACACTAATACTAATTTTAAGGACTAATGGACTGTCAACTGAAGGTGGGGTGAAGGGGTTAAGTTTTGGTATAAATAGAAACATTAGGACAATAAGAAAAGGAGGTCTCTCTTTGATCAGTTTTGGAACCCCTGAAAATTCCTAGAGATTCCTGCAATTAAAATTCCCTCCCAAAGCTATACTTTTAAATTTTAGCTCAGCATTTTGAAATTAAAAACTGCAAAAATCCAAAAACAGTAGAAAAAACAGAAAAACCAAAAAATATTTACTGTTTCATTGCCTATTTCTGTCAATTTTTCAGATTCTGCTTTGGTTTTCTTCATTTCTGCTTTAGATTTGAATTCTAAAAGCGTCCTGAGGCTTTTAATGATCCATTTGGGTTGAATTTGGGCCCGTTTAGTGTGAACTGCAATCAAGTTTGTTCCAGTAAGGTTCTAGGGCACTTTTAGACTCAATTTTGAGTACAATTGGGTTACTTGTTGATTGTGTGGATTTCCTGGTTCATTTCTGGGCATTCTCTGCTGATTTGAGTAAATCTATTGGTTATACTTGGGGTTTGAAATATTTCTGGGTTGTATTTGATCCCTATTTGTTGCTGCTGGTTTGTTAACTGTGATCCTGCCCTACTAACACTGGTGTTTCCTTCTCTTCATTCCTCCAGGTACACTCCTGAATTGATGTAACTTTGAATTGCAGTTGAAAATTAAAAGAATATTTCTAGATCCAAGCTCGTGTGATTGCCTCTATATCTGTAGTTAAAAATAGATGTTAATTGAGACATGTGTTGTTTAGTATAGTTTGTTTATAGAATTGTGTTTTGCTTAGGATATATTAGCCTTCATGTTAAGTCATGTAGTAGCGGTAGTTAATATTTGATAAACTGGGAATTTTTTATGTTTGTATAACTGGATTGTATAATTGGACTGTGCTAGACTATGTAGGCTATTAGATTTTTTACCATTCCTCCAAATATATTAGCTTAGCATATTTTAAATTCCAGGCGTTGTTTAATTATAAAAGTTTGACAAATCAGTGTGAAATTTGAAACTGATTCAAAGGTAGTACGTGTACTTGCATTCATCAATTTCAGATCCAATGAGTTTTTTTTTTTGAAATAACATCGTACATCATGAATTCGAGGTCAAGTGGTATGACTATTAAAATCACAAACGTGACCATTAAAATCATAAGTGTTAAATCCATTTCAAGTTCTGATTCCATTTAATTGTTAATTGCCCTGATTTGATTATCATTTCCTATATTACTTGTATTGATTTGTAGCTTAACAAGTGGTTAAATTCTAGTTAATACATAGATCTGATACCTGATATTTGATACCATATTTGTGTACAATGAAATTAAAATTCTGACTTTAGTTGGCATTCTCAAGGCCTGGACTGTTTGGGCCCTGAAGAAATACTTCAGCACGGCCAAAATTGGTACCAGGCCCATCTGCTCTTAATTCAATAAAGGCTTGAGCTATTGGGCTCAACGACAAGGCCCAAATAATCAAACAAATGTCACTTGGGCCCAGCTATATAAGAACCTGTCCAGTAATTGCCTATTTGCCTATTGATGAAATCTTTGGCCAATAGGGCTCACGCAGGTTCTTATTAAAAAAAATAAAAATTGTCAAACAACATTAATATTATATTAGGAATATAGGGAATTAATTCACAAATATTAAAATTGGGTTTCGAATTAGGTAGCGGGTTCAAGCTAAAAGGGTCTTCTCTTTTATTTGAATTCGGACTTGAATTCGAGGACCGAATTTATAAATGTGAATTAATTGGCCCTTTAGAGACAAATAATAAATAGAAAATTCTAGTTTTCTTTAGGTTGTCCTTCTAATAATAAAATGAGACGAGCCTCGCCAAACTAAATATAAAATGCGGGGCCCTCAATGAATATTGTGTTAAAATACTTAGAATTCGGGAGGATCGTTTAGCGAATTTCACGGTCTTCCCCAAATATAATAATGTGATAGTCTCTTTAGGCACACACTTTAAATAACTTTACCTTCCTAAATACGGGTGCACATTTATGTAACCCAAATTTAAATCTCAACGAAGTCAAAATGTGTCAAAAATCACGGGTGCACTGGTGCGACGTGGTTCGTAACGCATTTTTACGGCGTTGCAATTCTTATTAAAATAAAAATAAAAGCGGATTATTAATAAAATGCACATAAGTTAGAACATGTTTTGAAATCAGATAAAATCAAATACAACAGTTAAGCGACCGTGCTTGTAACGACCCGGCCGGTTGTTTTTGGAATTTACGCCCCGATCCCCCATTAACTGCTTTCCCTAAGTTCATTTCTGCTATTTTGGTTTGCCGGGACGTTCGGTTCTAGGATTAGGAGTGTTTTGGGACACTTAGTCCTTAAATGAGAGCTTAAGAGTTGAAAAATGGTCCGTATTCGGAACAGTGTGAAGACGACCTCGGAATGGAAATCCGATGGTTCCGTTAGCTCCGTTAGGTGATTTCGGGGTTGGGAGCGTGTTCGGAATGTTATTTGGACGTCCGTAGCTCTTTTAGGCTTGAAATGCCGAAGTTTGAATTTTTGAAGTTTCCGGTTCGATAGTGAGTTTTTGATCTGAGGGTCGAATTTGAATTCCGGAAGTTTTGTAGCTCCGTCATGTCATTTGGGATATGTGCGCAAAATTTCAGGTCATTCGGACAAGGTTTGGATAGGTTTTTGATCGAAAGTGTGTTTGGTTAGAATTTGAAGTTCATAGGCTTGAATCTTTGATTAATTCGTGTTTCCGGCAATGTTTTGGGTGATTTAAGGACTGGTACAAGTTTGAATAAGGTATTAGGTGGTATTGGTGCTTTTGGTTGAGGTCCCGGGGGTCTCGGGATGATTTCGGGTAGCTAAACGGGGAATTTTTGGACTTATGAAGATTTTAGGCCTACTGCTTCTGGTATTTTCGCTTCTACGGTTTTGGAGCCGCAGAAGCGGAGCCGCTTAAGCGGCCAGGAAGCCGCAGAAGCAGAAGTGGCGATTGGGCCAGGAATCGCAAAAGCGGATCCTTGTTCCGCAGAAGCAGGGTCGCTTCTGCGACAGGAAGACCGCATAAGCGGTTCTGGCGCCACATTAGGAGAACCGCAGAAGCGGTCCTTTTTCCGCGTAAGCGGAACCGCAGGTGCGATTTTTAGTCCGTAAAAGAGGACCCAGGAAATTTTAAGTTCGACCGCAAAAGCGGTGATTCTCACCGCAAAAGCGGGACCGCAGAAGCGGAAAATGGCCTGGACAGAATGTTTAAGTTATGGAAATGGGACTTCGTTCCCATTTCCCATTTTTAACGATTTGGAGCTCGGTTTGGGCGATTTTTGGTTAGAATTTCTTGGATAACAACGGGGTAAGTGTTCTTAACTCAATTTTGGTTATATAACTCGAATCTATTACAAGTTTTGGTGTTTAATCTGAGAATTTTATTGAAAGGAGGTAGAAAACCCTCTTGGTTAGAATCACTGATTTGAAGGTCGAAATGATATGGGAATTTTATAAATTTGGTATGGTTAGACTCGTGAGAGTGCGAGGTTTCTGGAAATATAAATTTTACCCGGTTCCGAGATGTGGGGCCCGAGGGGTATTTTGGTCATTTTACATAATTTCGCGTATTAGCTTAGAATTTAATTGCAGAATAAATTGCTTGAATTTTTATTTACAATATGAAATTGGTTTGAATAGATTTGGGCCACTCGGAGTTGGATACTCGTGGCAAGGGCATCGCTCCCTAGTTGATTTCGCACCGGTTCGAGGTAAGTGGCTTGCCTAACCTTGTGTGGGGGACTTCGTCCCTTAGGATGTGATAATTGATAATTGAATGCCTTGTACGTGAGGTGACGAGCGCGTACTTGAGCAAATTGTTGAAACCCGAATTTTTACTTAATTACTTGATTTGGATTCTCTTTTATATTTGCCTTACTTTACTTGCTTTTATAGCCTGTGCTAGCGTAGAAGAGCATGTTTAATTGATCCAAGCTGCCTATTTGTTTAAATTATCTTAACTGTGATTACATGGAGCATGTTAGGCCAGTATTACTTGATGCCTTGTATTGTTGTACTTTAATTTCTGAATATTTCTCTGATGTTGGTTGCGCATTTATATTGGGACTACGGATGCGGGATTTTGGGAGTTCCCCCTTGTTTGTTTATTTTGGGACTACGGGTTTGATTCCCGGGAGATCCCCTTGCACTTTCATTTTGGGACTACGGGTTTGATTCCCGGGAGATCCCCCTGCACTTTTATTTTAGGACTACGGGTTTGATTCCCGGGAGATCCCCCTGCACTTTATTTTGGGACTACGAGACAGTATCCCGGGAGATCCCCCTGCACTTTTATTTTGGGACTACGGGATGGTATCCCGAGATATCCCCCTGCATACTGATGATTGGATTACGGGACGGTATCCCGGGAGATTCTTTGATATTGATATGAGATTTGGACTACGGGACGGTA
>MU691554.1:4519-29331 GCA_026770625.1 Nicotiana glauca
ACTAAAAATGGTTTTATTTTGAATCTTTGGGAGTATTTCTCTTATAGGGCAAAAATCATGTGCTCAAAGGGGCCATACAATATGGCAGGATAGAAATGAGCTGGGTGCCCGGAGCCAAATCAATATAGAAATCAATGTCCCTGTCAGGTGGCATACCCGGCAGGTCTGAAGGAAAAAACATCTGGAAACTCCCGGACAATAGGCACAGAATCTATATGAGGAACCTCAGCACTGGAATCACGAACATAGGCCAAATAGGCTAGACACCCCTTCTTGACCATACGTCGAGCCTTCACGTACGAAATGAAGCCGTGGGAAGAATAACTTGGAGTGCCTCTCCACTCTAAACGAGGCATACCCGGTAATGCTAAGGTCACAATCTTGGCTTGGAAATCCAAGATAGCGTGATAGGGTGACAGCCAATCCATACCCAATATGATATCAAAGTTAACCATATCTAAGAGCAACAAGTCTACGCGGGTCTCAAGGCCCCCAATCACTACAACACACGAACGATGGACTCGGTCGACCATGATAGAGTCACCCACCGGTGTAGACACATATACAGGAATACCCAAAGCACCACTAGGCATGACCAAGCATGGTGCGAAATAAGATGAAACATATGAATACGCAGACCTTGGATCAAATAGTACCGAAGCATCTCGATCACAAACCTGAACCGTACCTGTGATGACCGCATCTGAAGTCTCAGCCTCGAGCCTGGCCTGAAGAGCATAACAACGGGGCTGGGCCCCACTACCCTGAGCTGTATCCCTATGTCGATCTGCTGCTAGCTGACCTCCGCCCCTGGCAGTCTGAGCTCCACCTCTATGACCTTTACCTCCACCTCTAGCACCTCTACCCCCACCTCTAGCTGGCTGTGGAGCATCTGGTGCCTGAATCATAGAACGGGGACCCTGCTGCTGCGACTGAGTACCCCTCAATCTCGGGCAAGCACTCTTGATGTGACCATACTCACCACACTCATAACTTCCCCCTGAATGTTATGGCTGAGGAAACTGTGGTTGGCCCTGGTAACCTGAATGACCTCCACGGAAACTCTAAAGTGGCGGTGCGTTGATAGGAGCTGGCGGCGTACTGAATGACTATTGATCGGAATAGTGTGCCTGAGAATCACGGCCACCTGATATACTGTGAGAAACCTGAAGAGCTTACTGAAAGGGCCTAAGAGGATGGCCTCTACCATATGAATCTCTACCTCCAGACGAGGTACCACTGAATCTGCCGGAATGACGGGCTCTCTTGTCTCCCCTGTGACAGAACCATCTCAACTCTGCGAGCCACATTGGTCGCTTCCGGAAAGCTGATCTCACTACAACTCTCCCTAGCCATCTGGAGATGAATCGGCTGAATCAACCCATTAATAAATCTCCTCACCCTCTCTCTCTTAGTGGGAAGTATGACAAGAGCATGGTGAGCTAGATCAATGAACCTAGTCTCATACTGAGTGACCGTCATAGAACCCTGCTGGAGGTGCTCAAAATGCCTCTGATAAGCATCCTTCTGAGTAACGGGGAGAAACTTCTCCAGAAACAACTCTGAACACTGATCCCGAGTCAAAGACGGCAGCCCTGCTGGTCTAGCTAAATAGAAATCCCTCCACCAAGTCTTGGCAGATCCAGATAGGCGAAATGCAGCAAAATCAACTCCATTGGACTCAACAATGCCCATGTTCTGAAGAACTTCATGGCAACTATATAAGAAATCTTGGGGGTCCTCAGAAGAAGCACCGCTGAATGTAGTAGTGAAGAGCTTGGTAAACCTGTCCAGCCTCCACAATGCATCTGCAGACATAGTCGCGCCATCGCCGGTCTGAGCAACTACCCCCGGCTGAACTGTCATAGCTCGCTGAACCACTGGAATCTGACCTTGGGGATCTACCTGCTCCGGGGTATGTGTGGAGTTTTGGCTCCTCCTCCAGCCTGAGAAGTGGCTGGTGCTATAGGAAGTAATCATGCTTGGGTGACACTCTCCATGAGGCCTATCAATCGGACTAGAGCATCCTGAAGAACTGGGGTAGCATTAAACCCCTCTAGGACATGAGCTGGGCCCATCGGAACTGCTGCGTCTAGGGTCGGAACCTCTTCATCAAAGTCAACCTGAGGCTCCGCCACTGGTGCTGCTGCTCGGGGGTGAGCTCTGCCCCTACCTCGGCTTGTAGCATGGCTTCGTCCTCGCCCTCTTCCCCTAGCGGGAGCTACCTAGGGCTCAGACTGCTGATTAGTAGATGAGGAAGCACGTGTTCTCGCCATCTATGAAAGAACAGAGTAAAAATTCAATTAGCATTGAGAAATAGAACCGCACGATAAAAAAGAACAAATTTGAAACTTTTCCTAACTCTATATCCTCTAGGGGATAAATACAGACGTCTCCGTAGCGATCCCTCAGACTCCACCAAGTTTGTCCGTGAGTTGTGAGACCTATAACCTAGTGCTCTGATACCAACTTGTCACGACCCGAATTTTCCACCCTCGGGAGTTGTGATGGCGCCTACTCGTAGAAGCGAGGCAAGACAAATTTAATTACCTTTCATTTACAACATAGCCCCTTTTTAGCAATTTATGGAAACAATATAAAAATAACGAAATTAAACAGTAGCGGAAGTCTTAATTATAGAAACTGAATCAAAATACGAAATAGGCAATATAAGCCTCTGCCCAAGACTGGTGTCACTATACTCACGAACTACTAAGAAATACTAAATACAAATGTCTGAAAGAACACATAAGTTGTTTGTCTCGAATACAAGGAGGCAACAAACTAAAAAAAAAAAGAATAAGGGAGATGCCGGCCTGCGGATGCCTGCAAGGCTACCTCGGGTCTCACTGGACTGGAGGCCTGCTCCGTAATAATGCTGTTGCTACTGCTCAAAACCTGGACCTGTGCAAATAGCATAGAGTGTAGCATCAGTACAACCGACCCCATGTGCTGGTAAGTATCTAACCTAACCCCGGTGAAGTAGTGACGAGGCTAGACTGGACTACCACATAAACCTGAACAATTATATATATACAGCGGAATAAAAAATACAAGACAAGTAAACATTCTGGGAGGGGAAGCAAGTTGTGGGGATATAATAATATTAATAGTAAATCCAGAATAACAATCTACGGGCAGCTTGGAATTTACAGCGGACAAGAAATAAATACCCAAATAAACACACTTGTATCAATAATTGTTGCGGCGCACAACCCGATCCCAATATATAATAACACTGTTGCGGCGTGCAAACCGATCCATATCATTTAACATTGTTGTGGCGCGCAACCCGATCCATATCATTTAATATTGTTGCGGCGCACAACCAATTCCACAAATATCATTCAATGCACGGCATCACCCTTCGTGTTTTAACACTCTTCCTCGCCCAATTCAACAATCACAAACAAGGGCAAGGGAAATAATTAAACAAGATTGGTAACCCCAGCAAGGGTACACAAACAAACAAGTAAAACCCGGCAAGGGTACAACATCAATAACCAACAAAGTCCCGGCAAGGGAATAAATCACTAACTCCTCTCTTTCTTTCACTTTCGTCTCATATTTTACATTATCACTTGAGCCAAAGCTCCAAGGAGTTACTTATTTCATATACCTGCACAGTTTGTATTTCAAGCCGAGCCCATGCTCCATGATGTTCCAAGATCACAATTTCTTTCACAAGGTCTTTACAACATATAGAAGTCATCAATTAAGCATGGAAGGCATAACAACAACCAAACTATCCGCAAATAAGGACTCACGGTCATGCTAGATACCAATGTATAGATACTCGTCACCATGCCTATACATCGTACTCGACAATTAGCAAGTTACAAATAAGACTCAACTCCTATTCCCTCAAGCTAGGGTTAAACCAAACACTTACCTCGACTTCCACGGCCAAATCAATCCACAACAACCACTTTCCCTCTCGAATTAGACTCCAACTCAATCAAATCTATACAATAATGACTTCATAATATCAATATATGCTAAACAAATCAAACCCAATGTCTAATTATAGATTTCCAAGCTTTCTTTCCAAAAATTCAAAAATTGCCCTCGGGCCCGGTTGGTCAAAATACAAGGTTCGGACCAAAATCAAATCCCCCATTCACCCATGAGCCCGAATATATAATTTGTTCTCAAATTCGACCCCAAAACGAGGTCTAAATCAAGAAAAAGTAAAGAGCCCTAACTCTACCCTTTTCCCCAATTTCTACCCTAAATTACATGATTTAAGCTTAGGAATTCAATAAACAATGATGGAAAATGAGGAAAACGAGCTGGGATTTACTAACCCAAGAGCTCTTGATGAAAGGAAGCTTCAATAGATGCCTAAGGACCTTGGAGAAGAAGAAACTCGGATGTTTTATGAAGAAGTCGTGACCGCACTGTTCTGAAATTTAATTATAACTGGACAAAAATTGCCCTTCGCGTTCGCGGGAACAGGGTCGCGTTCGCGAAGGGTAACTGGGCAAGGCATCGAATTCGCGATTGGAAGACTACAAATGCGAAGAAGAAAGATGAGGGGGGTCTAGGACTTGGTCTACACGAACGCGTAAACCTTAACGCGAATGCGGTGAGGAAGGCTGGGGAAGCTACGCGAACACGTCCAGCCATCTCGAACGCGAAGAAGGAAAGATGGGCTGGGCCCTCAGTCCAATAACTATATGCGAACGCGAGGAAGCAATGCGAATGTGATGAAGGACACACTCAAGGCTTTGCGAATGCGGACTAGGCATCGCGAACGCGAAGAAGAATTGGTCTGCAACAGTTGAAGCTCATTTTCTGCAACTTTCCTAAGTCCGAAATCACTCCAAAACACCTCCGAAACATTCCCGAGCCCTCGCGGCTCCTAAACAAACCCATACACTAACTCAACAACATCTTACGAACTTAACCGTGCGATCAAATCGCCAAAATAACATAAAAAATAATGAATCAAACCTCAAAATCACTAGTTTTTCTTTACACTTCATAATTTTTCAAATTTTAAAGTTTTAAGTCCGGAACACGTCAAACAATGTCCGATTTCAATCAAACTTCACAGAAATATCTTAAACCACATATAAGACTTGTACCGGGCGATACCAATACATTCTAATCAATTTTCATTTCAATTTTTCTTAATAATTTTAGAAAAATAATTTTACTCAAAAATTCAATTCTCGGGCTTGGAACCTCAGAATTCGATTCCGGGCATACGCCCGAGTCCCATATTTTTCTACGAACCCTCCGGGACCATCAAATCATGGGTCCGGGTCCATTTAATCGAAATATTGACCAAAGTCAAACTTATTCATTTGAATACCAAATTTTAGCATTTTCACAAAATTTCACATTTAGGATTTTCGGCTACGCACTCGGACTATGCACGCAAATTGAGGCGACTAAAAATAAAGTTTTTAAGGCCTCGGAAGCACAGAACAAATAGAAAAATAGGTGATGACCCTTTGGGTCGTCACAGTCGGATTCTAATTCTGGAAGTTGGAGTAGGTTCGTAATGTCAAATGTGACTTGTGTGCAAAATTTGAGGTCAATCAGACATGATCTGATAGGTTTTGGCATCGAATATAGAAGTTTGAAGTTCTAAAGTTTATTAAGCTTGGAATGGGGTGCCATTCATGAATTCGACACTGTTTGATGTGATTTTAGGCCCCGAGCAAGTTTGTGTTATGTTATAGGACTTGTTTGTGTGATTGGACGGGGTTTCGGGGGGCATCAGATGAGTTTTAGAGTAGCATCAAAATTTTTTGTGAAGAAGTTGAATTTGCCGATTCTGGTGTGATCGCATTTGCGAGGTGTTGGTCGCAAATGCTACCATCACATTGGCGAGGTAGTGTTCGCATTTGCGAACTTGGGCTGCTGAGGGAAGGATCACATTTCCAAAGAATTGATCGCTTTTGCAATCCTGTCCTCTTCGCATTTGCGAAGATTTTGTTTGCAAATGCGACTATGACAGGGACAGCTTGGCTTCACATTTGTGATGCATTTGTCGCAAATGCGACCATCGCATTTGCGAGCCAAATACGCGACATCTGTGATTGGAGCCAAGGGTTTTTATTCCGAGATGTAGCCCATTTACCTCATTTTTCACTTGGACTTAGGCGGCTTTTGAGAGCATTTTGAGAGGGGGTTCCATCATCATCAAGAGGTAAGTGGTTTCTTCTAGTTGTGAGTTAAATACAAGGTTTATACATGGATTTAGACATGAATAATTTGTAAAAATTTAGATTTGGAAGAAAAACCAAGAAATTGGTATTTTTGAATTTTGACCACGAATTTGGGCATGAAATGGGGTTATGGGTAAAGTTTATCTTAAAACAATTTCAGAATCCAGGCACGTGGGATTGAGGGTTACTGATTTTATAGAGTTTGTACCCAGTGCAGCGACGTTGGAAGATGTTGGCATGTAATTTCCACAGGTGGGTTATCTTCTGTGAGCAGGTCAGCGGTTGTTTCATGTGCGATGTCTTAAATTCATACCTTTGAGTGTCTAACTTTTAAACAAAAAAGAGGGTCCTATTATATATTTTAAACGCTAAGAAGAGGACGTCTCCTTTTCACTTAGGCATAAAATTGGATCGATTGATCCAAGTAGACTTTTAGTCTGAAGGAGTATTAATCCCAATAAACTATATGGGAGTATTGAACCCACTAAGATTTACGGCAGTATTGATCCCGGTAAGACACTGAGTCTGAGGGAATATTGATCCCAAATAAATCTATATCTTAGTACATTTGTCCCGAAGAGACATTTTATTTGATTGGATGTTAAATACAAATTGGATTATATGAGCATACTTTCAAGTAAAGATAGACATATATCCGAAATAATAATTGAAATTTTCATTAATATATACATGACAATCGATCAGAGTCATAATACAATCAGCCGTTAAGAAAGTCTTATATATTTAACTTGAATGGTCATTGTTGGACCTAATATCAGCCACGTATTTGTTCAAAGTGAACTTTATTCTGGTGGCATATTTGCGTATATTTATCTTGACTTGGATATAAAACTCTCGTTTTATATCGTGGGATTCTTGACTCTGACATGGAGTTCTTGATCCTTTTGTGTACGTGTAGTATATGTATTTTTGAAGAACTGATTCAACATTATTTGAAGTGTTTATGCTTGTTATGAGCAAGACAACTAACCGAATTGAGATGGTGGTAAATAATTTCGGAATACTCTTAGGAATTCTCTCTGCCAAGGCAATCGACTTTTTGTATCACTTCTCAGAATGTGAGGTTAAATTGACTAATCTTCAAGTACAAGTAATCTCCATAGTGTTCGTGTTTTGAGGTATGAGAACTCAAACATTGGAATTATAATTTGATAGTCCCCAGTTTAATAGTCCCCGTTAGTATTAGCGAATTTCGATGTTAATGGACTTTCAAATGGTCCAGTTCCAATATAGGGACGGTACAAGAGCTCTTTTTATCAAATATTTTTTACTCTGGCCGGGAGAGTTTCCAGAATATTATCGAGGATCATGCCATATCTTTATTTGAGCTAGTCATACTGCTTTGATGAGTTATCTATTTAAAGCCTTTTTACCGGAGTAATTTCCATTGCTCTCTTTATAAATTACTCACATCATATATTCTGGTTGTCTAGGTCCTCGTGGCTTTTAGCTTTGGGACCCTTGAATATTCTCAAATATAATTCTCCTTAAACAATGCAGTACAAGATGAGACACACTCAGAGTTGTCGAGAGCGTGCTTGTCTTTAGGTAAAGTCCTATTCAGCAAGTAATCAATGAATTTATTATGCCAATTATAAATTAAATTAGTCAAGCTTACCTCATTTTATTCTAAATGATGATAGATTACGGATGCCCTAAATAAGGGATGACCCGATCCCGAGACTTTTTGATCCAAAAATGATATATCTCAAACCAGAAAATGATATTTGCACTTGTAGCTTACGCAAATAGTCCTTGTTACACACCATTTTAAATGATTCTGGTGGCCAATAATGCTCAGCACCCATTGAAGTAAAATACTTTTTAAAAGGGCGTTTTACCCATTTGAATTATTGTTATGTAAGTTAAGCATAGAAGAGATATTGGTGGGCTCACAAAACAGGTAAAACGTATTTAAAAAAGGTATTTTATATAAAACATCTTTTTAAAAGGCGTTTTACCTTAACGTCCCAAACTGATGTTAAGGTAAAACGCGGTTCAAAAGCACATTTTATATACTTTGGTCACCAAATTTTATTTTAACCTATTTCGGTATGTTGAGTCTAAAAGAACCACAATTGGGTTACGGACTCAGGTACTACCCGTATCCATATCAGTCTGTACCGGTATCCGTACCGTACCGTACGATCCAGATTAGGGGTGGAGGGTATTAAAAAAATAACCTTAGTACCGGCCAGGATAGTACCCTTAAGGTACCGTATCGGTCTGTACCCGTACCCTTAAGTTTTTTTTAAATGTGGTCATATTTGCACCATTAGCCAATGACTATTTTCTAAAAAGTAGCCATTGGCAACTGCCAAAAATGGCTATTTTTGCATCCCTAGCCCCCTAACACCCCTTATCCCCTAATTTATATTTTTTAACCTCTAAGTTTTTTAAAATATACTTTGGACCCATTTTAAAACTATAAATACCCTATTTCATTCTTTCAGTTTTCACACAAAACTCTCATATCTCTCTAACTCTATATCTCTCTCTATCTCTATAAAAATTAATTTCTAGCACTCGTATTAGTTTTTGCATTTATTTTTGTTGTATTTGGGTTGCTATTTGTTGTAATTTTAATTATTTATTACTAAAAATAGCTACTAAACTGGTAAAAAAAAGTGTGTAATAGATTGACTAAGGGCAAGGTTAAGGAGGGGGTCCTCGTTTTGAAATAAATCCTAACCAGTCCAGGTTTAGGCAGTACATACAAGAAATATATAATCCCGCCTTTCAAGAATTTCCTAGAATAACTGTTTGAAATAATATCTGCGATGATAAAGGAAATGAAGACTTTCTGAAATATTGGAAGAGAAGAAACTTTGGCCTTCCATAAATTATTCAAGAAGACGACGATGTCTATAGTGAAATACTATCTACCCAAGACATCAGGGATGCATAAGAACAAGTGCCATCAATTTCAAGTGAAGAACTAATAGAAGTTATTGAAAAGTTCCGTAATTAAAATTTTATTTTAATAAGTATTGAAATAAAAGTATTATTTTTTCATTCATTAAAGTTTATTTGTATTTAAATATAATTTTCTTATTGTTAATTTAAAATTGCCCCTAAGTACTAGTATCATACCCTTAAGACCGGTAGGGGTACTAATAAAGTACCAGTAAAAGTACCCTTATGCCGTACCTTTAAATCCCCTTAAGAAACCCTCCCCTTACCCTTATCATAGCGTTATGTCACGTCCTTAGTTGTTAACTAAGTACACGTGCGGCACTTGATAGCTTGCTCACAATCTTGCACAACTTGCTCACGTTCTTGCTATGCCAACTCAGGCTTACTACACTCAAGATCGCTAAGCGAATGAAAGAAAGAACACAAGAGAATTGTTAAAGGAAGCTATTAGAGAGAACTTGAATTGTTTGCTTGATGAATTACAAATGAATGGCCCCCTTTATATACTAGTCTCCTAGGGGCTAGTGTGTAAATATTAATTTTTACACAAGTCCTTGATATTTACAAGATAAGAGCTTTTTCTAGAATTCTCTACAAGACAAGAAGATTCCAAGGACTTTCCTAGCAAATCCATAAGGATCTAGGTTCTTCCTAAGGAAATGTCCATACTTCTCTAGAACCTTCTCACAAATGCTAGCCTTCTTCTTATGTAAGCTTCCACATGGCATTAATACATGCCAAATGGCACCTATGTGGCATGATGACATGGCGGGTCATCACACTCTCCCCTACCTAATATTGCGACGACCGCAGCGCAATGCTGTTGCATAAACTCTTAGATCTTATCTTTGAATTGCCACAAGTCTTCATATCGTTCCCACGCGGCCTCCTCTGGTGATTTCCCTTTCCAATGGACGAGGAACATAGCGGTATCTTTTTGCCCTTGTTTTTATCTGGCCTGGTAATCCATAATAGACTCAATCTCCCAATCATGCGAGGCGATGATAGTCATAGGCGCTCGACTCGATTGACCCCTACTCGGATCATCCTTATCTTTATGATATGGCTTAAGCATGCTAGCATAGAAGACAAGGTAGATCCTAAGATATGATGGCATGTAAAGCTTGTATGAGATCTTGCCTACCTTGGCGATGATCTTAAATGGCCCCTCATACTTGCAAATCAGATTCTGATGCATGCCCCGTAGTGCCTTGAACTGTCTTGGATTAAGCTTTACCATGACCATGTCCCCAACTCTATAGTTCGTGGGACGGCGCTTACGGTCCGCAAACTTCTTCATCTTCTTAGCTGCTTTATCCAAGTAGGACTTAGCAGTGTCAAGCTACTCCTCCCATCCTTTGGCCATATGATAAGCCCCCAAACTCTTTCCCTCGAATGCAATTGGTAATTAATATGGAGTTTGTGGCTGTTGGACAGTGGCTAGCTCAAATGGTGTCTGCCCCGTGGACTCACTCCATTGCAAGTTATAAAAGAATTGGGCGATGTCTAGGAGCCTTGCCCAATCTTTTTGATGTGCGCTTACATAATGCCTCAAGTAGCATTCTAGTAAAGCATTGACCCATTCCGTTTGTCCATCTGTCTGTGGGTAGAAACTAGTGGAGAAGTGCAGTTCCGTGCCAAGCATGTCGAATAACTCTCTCCAAAAGTTTCCAATAAAACGGGGGTCTCGATCACTGATGATATGCCTTAGTAAGCCCCAATACTTCACCACGTTCTTAAAGAATAGCTTGGCGGCTTCCTTGGTAGTGCAACTTGGTGAGGCGGGCATAAAGGTGGCATATTTGGAAAATCTATCCATGACTACCATTATAGTACCATAACCATCAGACTTCGGTAGGCAAGTGATAAAGTCCATAGTCACGCTCTCCCGTGGATGCTCTGCAACTGGTCATGGCTCCAAAAGTCCTCCGAGATGTTGTTGTTCAACCTTGTCCTATTGACAGACAAGACAAGTATGCACAAAGCACTCTATGTCATATCGCATGCGTGGCTAATAGTAGACCGACTCAACCAAGGCCCTAGTGCGACGTTGGCCTGGATGACCAGCCCACATTGTGTCATGACTCCCCCTTATGATCCGCCGTCTAATGTCTCCAAACTTAGGCACGTAGACCCGCCGACCTGTGGTAAGCAATAGGCCGTCTTCGACCCAAAAACATCTCGTATTACACTGGTTGGCTAACTCGATAAGCTATTTGGCTGCTGGATCATGCTACATGCCTTCTTTTATAGCCTCACGAATGTCCCAAGTTGCTGAAGTGATGGCAGCAAGCTCGGCTTTCCAGCTCAAGGCATCGGCTACAATGCTACATTTTCCCGGCTTGTACTCCGGCACATAATCAAACTCGGCTAAGAAATCCTGCCACCTATCCTGTTTTGGTGTGAGCTTCTTCTGCGTATGAAAGTAGCTAGTAGCTACATTGTCAGTCTTAACCACGAACCTCGACCCGAGTAGATAATGTCACCATGTACGAAGGCAATGCACAATGGCAGTCATTTCTTTCTCTTATACCGTGTAACGCCGCTCCATCTCATTTAACTTTTGGCTCTCAAACGCTATGGGATGTTTATCTTGCATTAGGACACACCCAATGGCGAAGTCTGAGGCATCTGTGTGCACCTTAAATGTCTTGGCAAAGTCAGGTAATGCCAAGACTGGCTCCTCTATTACAGCTACCTTGAGGCCTTCAAATGCCTTTTGACAATGCTCCATCCAAAACCATGTCTTGTTCTTCTTTAGCAACTCAGTCAATGGTACGGCCTTTGCTAAGTAGCCACTGATGAATTGACGATAGTAGTTAACAAGGCCAAGGAAGGATCTCAACTCTGTTACTTTTGTAGGTGCCTCCCACTCCTAGATAGCACGTACCTTAGCCTCGTCCATGCATAGCTCACCATTGCTAATGACGTGGCCCAAGAAGTGCACCTTTGATTGTGCAAACTCGCACTTCTCCCTCTTGATGTATAGCTCGTTCTCCCGCATGACTTGGAAAACCTTCCTTAAGTGCTTCATGTGTTCCTCCAAAGTGTTGCTGTAGATGACTATATCATCTAGGTATACTACCACGAACTGATCAAGGTAGGGATGAAAAATCTTGTTCATAAAGGTGCAAAATGTGGCTGGTGCATTAGTTAAGCCGAAGGGCATCACCAACCACTCAAAGGCTCCATATCTCGTCACATATGTTGTCTTTGGTTCATCCCCTTTAGGAATGTGAACCTGGTAATATCCCTTTCAAATATCCACCTTGGTAAAGTACTTGTCTTGCCCAAGTCTATCGAACAAGTCAGCAATGAGCGGGATGTACTTATTCTTCACTGTAACCTTATTAAGTGTTTAGTAGTCTATGCACAAGCACAGCGATCCATCCTTCTTCTTCTGGAAAAATACTGGTGCGCCGAAAGGTGCATCTGATGGGCAAATATGACCAGCATCTAGCAACTCTTTCAATTGTTTCTTGAGTTCCTCTAGCTCGGGCGGTGCCATACTATATGGGGCAAATACAGGTGGCTTAGACCTTGGCTCCAACTCAATCTTGTGATCCACCTCTCGCCTAGACGGCAAATGCTTAGGCAACTCCTTGGGCATGACATCTTTATTTTCCTCAAACAACTTCTCTATGCAAGGCGGCAATGTCTCTTGAAAACTCTTGTCTTCCTCTAGACTTGCAATGGTTGCCACGAACATTGGCTCCCCCTTCTTGATCCCCTTGACAACCTGCATAGCTGAGATTTATGCTTGGATCTGTCCGTGTGGCATAGTCATTGTAGGTACCATGCAAGCTCCTTCTCACTCCATAACCAAGAGATGTTGGAGGTAGGGGTCAATCAAAGTATGACAATATCTAAAGAACTCTTGCCCAGTATGATGTCAAAGATATCCATAGCAGTTACGGTAAAGTTTGTCATACCTTTCCAAGCTCCCAATTTGACAACTACTCCATTAGCTACCCCACGAGCATTTTGTACCTCGGCATTCATAGTCTTGACGCGAGAGTTGGTTGGAGCAAGCTTCAATTCTAGTCTCTTTGCCGCAGCCTCAGTCACAAAATTATGAGTTGCTCCAGTATCCACCATTGCACGAGCGAGCTTGTTATTGATGGTGATATCCACGTACTGATTGCCACTCTCTAAAGGTTGGATATCTTGCTTTGTGACAGCATCACATAATCTGATCATACATAACTGTGTGGTTCCCGAACTCTCTCCTTGCGGCTGCTCCTTTCATTCACGGACTATGGAGATGAGGCTCTTTAGATCGGGACAATTCCAGTAGCTGTGCGGCCCTCCGCATATATAGCATCCCTTTTTCTCGACCTGTGCCTTCTTCTCGGCGTAGCCCTGACGACCACTCGACTTTTTGGAATCTTGAGTCTTGGGGTATTGTTGATGTATCTCCTTGCCTTTGCCATAATCTCCCCCACCTTTGACATTGTTAACCTTTGACTCCTTGTCATTGCCTTTGTCGTGCTTGTCATGCCGGAAATCCATCAATGATTCGACTTCCACTATGGCTTGTTCTATATCAGTGACTTGTCGGCGTTGCAACTCCTATTTAGCCCAATTTTACAACCCGTCCATGAAGTGGAACAACAAGTCATCATTGGTCAGGTTGGGGATTTGAAGCGTAAGGGTAGTGAACTCCTTGACGTAGTAACGTATGCTCCCTGTTTTCTTCAATTCCCTAAGCTTGCGCCTTGCCTTGTACAAGACATTGTTTGGAAAGAACTGTTGCTTGAACTCGGCTTTGAACTGATCCCATGTGCTAATAGTACATAGACCTTTATTCACGTCGGTCATCTTCCTTCTACACCAAAGCATGGCAGTCTATGAGAGGTATAATACAACAGTGTTGATCTTGGCCTCGTCGTCCCTCACTTTGCCATGCCTGAAGTAGTTTTGCAAGTGCCAAAGGAAGTTTTTCACTTCTTGTGCATCACGAACACCTTTGAACACTGGGAGTTTGGGAGCCTCAATCTTGGCCTCTCTCATTACCACAACATTGCTGGCTGTCTCGATCACGCCAGCATTGACATGCTTCTCGAATGAATTTATCTTTGCCTTCATAGCATCGATAGTACTCAAAGCCTCCATGAGTCTGCACTCTAAGGCAGTGATGGTTTGCCTTAGTTCCATCTCGATCTGTGTACGTCCCTCCAAGTTGTTTCGGATACTCTCAATCTCTTCAAGACTGTGTCCCTCCAGAACGCTAAGAGTGCCTTCCACCTTCCCCAAGCGTTGGCCAAAGATCTCCACGGTGTCCATCCCCGCGTTCATCTTCATCACCCACTCTTTACCGAGCGATATGTCCTCTGGAAGGACCTCCACTTCATCCTCGCTCGCCTTAGTAGTAGATGGTTCTTAGGATGTAAGCCCTTCATTTGACACAACCTCAGGTGGCACCTCCTGGCTGTTGTTGGTGGCATTCCTCTTTTTGCTACGGCCGCTCTTGACGTTGGCTAGGGTGTCGACAACGTTAATTTCTCCGTCGTTCGCCATTCCCTTAGTTGAAACCTTCGCTCTGATACCACGTTGTCACATCCTTAGTTGTTAACTAAGTAAACGTGCTGCATTTGACAACTTGATCACGATCTTGCACAACTTGCTCACGTTCTTGCTATGCCAAGTCAGCCTTACTATACTCAAGATCGCTAAAAAAATGGAAGAAAGAGCACAAGAGAATTGTTAAAGGAAGCTTTGTATTAGAGAGAATTTGAATTGTTTGCTTGATGAATTACAAATGAATGGCCCCCTTTATATACTAGTCTCCTAGGGGCTATTGTGTAAATATTAATTATTACACAAGTCCTTGATATTTACAAGATAAGGGCTTTCTCTAGAATTCTCTACAAGCCTAGAAGATTACAAGGACTTTCTTAGCAAATCCATAAGGATCTAGGTTTTCCTAAGGAATTGTCCATACTTCTCTACAACCTTCTCACAAATGCTAGCCTTCTTCTTATGTAAGCTTCCACATAACGTTAATATATGCCAAATGACACCTATGTGGCATGATGACATGGCGGGTCATCACACTTAACCCTTAACAACCGGTATCCTCCCTTTAGACAACCCTACTCAGGACCCCCACCACCCGATTTGAATTAATTTTTCAAAAAACACAAGATTCAAGGTATGTTGGAGGTCTAAAACAAGAATCTCACTTGAATTTGAGGAAAAACATAATCCATTTATCCGTATTGAATGCGGTTAAAAATACCACTACCGTCTAGAAAATTGTTAAAAACACAACTATCCGTTAGCTCCTTCCACCATGGCCAAAAACATCCTATGTCGGATAATATTTGAATAAGATAAATGTTACATGACATCCACTTCACTACCCTCCCCAATACCTTTTATTTCCCTTCCATTTTTATCTTCCACCAACACCCAACAATATAATTTTTAAAAGTATTAATTCAAAATCCTACCAAAATTAGAGAAATTCAGATCTAAAAAAAAAAACACAACAGAAAAATATTAATTGCTTTTCAAATCTCCATGAATCAAATGGACAAATACCAATAGTGACGGAAGTAATATGTTAAGGAATCGATAACCAAAATTATTCAACGCGACCTAAAAAGGATTTAGGAATAATAACCTTTTCGTTATTATGAGAATCATCTTACTATGTTTTCACTTCTATTGTGAATACATAAGTGCGCATGAGCTGCAGCACAGATTCCACCGGAGAATAATGAATGTGCAGAAGAAAATTCAATATCGTTTTCATTGATCAGAGTCTGAATTGCCTATTGTTCATTAGCCTGAGCGAGGCGAAGTTCCAACAATTAATTAAAGCCATATACCCCTCTATAAATCTCTTTACTCACTATGCCTTAATTATGAAAATTACACAATACCTTTAAAGAAATTACATCTTATATCTTGATAAAGAATCTTACGGACCACTATTAATAAGGGGATAATATCCTTAATATGTAGCCGTAATTATTAAAACATGTACTCAATGAAATTTGAGATTCACATCTCCCCTAATTATAACATATTCCTATTTTCCATCAGAACTACATTTTTGATATTGTATACTCTATACTTTTAAATCTTCCCATATATTTTGAACATACCACAATATTCTAATTTGAAATACAATTCAAATCGAATATACCATAATATTCTCATGACAAGTATGCTACCTAAACCAAGCATATCACAATATTCTAATTTAGAATATATTATTTAAATTAATATGCCATAATATTTTAATAAGTAATATATTATTCAAATATTATAATATTCTAATTTGGAATACAACATTCAAACTAAATGTACCATAATATTTTAATTTGATACTATATTCAAATACAACATACTACAATATTCTAATTTGGAATACAATATTCAAATACTAATATTTTAATTTGGTATACAATATATAAACCAAATATTCTACAAGTTTTTAATTTGAAAAAATCTGGTTTGAATACAGTATTCCAAATTAGATTATTGTGGTATGTTTGATTTGAATATTATATTCCAAATTAGAGTATCGTGTTATGTTTGATTTGAATATTCCAAGTGAAATATCATCGTTGTTTGATTTGAATAATGTATTTTTTTTAAGCTATTGTGTTGTATTGGTTTGAATAGCATATTTTAGTATTTTATTTTAGTTTATATATTATATTCCAAATTAAAATATTGTCATATTATTTTATTTTTCTTTTGATTACACAGATGAAAGAGAAGAAAAAAGTTATGGAGGACTTCATAGAGAACTTACTCGGGTGAACTTTTGGGTGAACATGTATATTCCTTAAAACGTGGGATGATGGAGTGTTTTAAGAGATTTATTAAGTTGAAGTGAGAGATGATTTAGTTCCTTAAAAGGTGAGATTTATTTAATGGCATATAATTATATTAAAAGTTTAAAAAGTAATAAACTTTTAGAAAATAAATATACAAAGTAAAATAAATATTCCAAAGGTATACGAAGTTAACTAGTATTTCCCGTGGACATACCATGTAGATTACCCAACTAATTATCCTTAACATATGCTTACATAGAAAAAGCGAAATTACATAAGCAAATTGACTGTGGCTTTATGTCTTCTATTTCAAAAGATTTTGTTGATCCAACATTAAAGGAAAAAATGGAAATATCCTTATCCAATGCATTTATAGAAAAAGCAAAACAGCTTACTAAAAGTTTTAAAAAGAAGTATTTTTGGATCACTCTTGAGTTGTTGGATATTAGCCTAAATATATGGAGTCTATTTTTTCTTTCGTTGTAGTTCTAGTTCAACCGTCATCATATCCATTATGAACCATATAATATTAAATTTTGTTTTCAAATATAATTTGGAAAGAACTTGTTAATATAGTAAGATTTTCGATGCAAAAAATATAATTACACACACATATTGGCCGGGCCTGGGCATAACCTCACCTAGTAGTATTTACACAAGTCAAGTCCTAAACCTAGAAGGCAAAGGTAAGGATAGTCCTAAAAGTACTAGAAGGAAACGCATAAGTAAAAGCCAGCTAGGTTGCCCAACATATGTACATGTACTATATAATGTACTACTGTTCGGTCGGTGAAGAAGCCACCATTAAGATTTTCTGTTCCTCATGGAAAATAAGGAGATAAAGAAGAGAAAAAAATCTAAATATTTACCTAAAGATATAATTTATGATATATTCTCTAGATTTCCCACCATATCATTGATGCGATCCAGGTGCGTATCAAGATTTCATAACTCTCTTTTCGGATTAGGTCATGATCCCCATTTTGTGGATCTCCATCATCAGAGGGGCTGCGCCATATCTAATTCTCTGTCCAACAACAAATTCTTGTTACGCACAATAATACGCAGCACATGGCAGCCGCGTAAAGGAAAGTATTATTACTACAGTCGTGAACACGACGGCCAGAACCAGAAGAAGGGTAAAAAGACCAAAAGCACCTCCATTCTCCCTATACTGGGCGATGTTAGCTATCACAAAGTTGAATACGCCAAAGGTTTGTTTTGTTTATGGAGTGAAAAATTCGAGCCTGTTTTTATTTTCAATCCTACTACTAGAGAATCGAGATTTCTTCCTCCTCTAGACATTGATTTTAGTAATACTAATTATCGGTGTCACTGTTCATTGGGTTTTGATCCAAATGTGAAAAAACACAAAGTTCTTATGACAATTTATGACCCGGAGATGAAGTTAACCATACACTGCTGGGTTTTCACTTTAGGTGAAACGACGTGGAGAGAGATCAACTGCGACAGGATAACCAATTTTTACCCAAGAACGTGTTATGAAGGAGCTTACGTCGATGGAGCTGTGTATTTTTACTGTGGTCAGTACTTCAACATTTACGGACTTAACATAGTGGCCTTTAATTGTAGAATCGAAGAGGTCAGAATTATCTCATTGTGGGACAATTATCGTGATTGTGGGATGAGGGTAGGACGCCGGTTTAACCTGGTAGAACTTGAGGGTAAATTAGCAGCCATTGACGTCATATCTAATTATATGCGTGTTTGGATTCTACAAAGTCCAGAAACAGGAGAATGGACAAGGCAGCCTGAGATTGTCATTCCTCCGGAAGTAACATATGAGAATTTTGAAGTACATCGCAGATGTACTAGTACTACTGACAAGAAGGAGATCGTATTCACGAAACCATATAGTGATGCAACAAATAGGATTTTATTCTACGATTCGAAGGAAAACAAGTGGAGATCAGAGAGAATATTGGTATCTATAATTATGAGTATTGCATCTACTCAGTTTGATGTTTCCTTCTATTTTTCTTCTTAAGCGATCTGTACTATATTAGGGGATCATCTATTGTGTGGAGAGCTGATTATTATGACGCACTCGTGAATAATTTACTAGGTTTTCTTTTTTGTTTTTAGACAAGAGACTTAATGGTGTGATTTCCATAAGAAGGCTACATCCATGCCATAAAATTATATAGAGTAAATTTTACGGTTGGTAATTCAACTTTGTGTTCGTTACATAAAAAATATTTTTTCTCTTTTTATTACGTAAAATTATTTTACTTTGTGTTCATTACATGAAAGTCACTTTTCTTTTTTTTGTTACACAAAAATTATTTTACTTTGCTTTATATATCACAAAAGTCACCTTGGCCAGATTTTATAATACTTTTACTTGAAAAGTCTATTATGTTCTTGACATTAATCCTCTCATTTATGTGATACTTGCTATTTATATACTATATAATACATTTTTACCTAGGTATTTTACTTATAAAAATAACTTTAAATTAGTTTATTTATTATTTTTATAATATATTCATATATTTAATTTTTTCATGGCACTCAATTTGTTTAATTATATTCAAACATGAATAAATTTTAAATATAAAAGGATAAAAAAAATAGTTATTTTCAATATTTATTTAAAATAATAAATAAGATTTTCTTAACAAATGATAGTTTTTTGTAGTCAATAAAAATTTTTAAAAAAAATTTCAAAGATATTTGTGTTTAATATTAAGTTTTTAAAGCTTTATCTGTTAATATATTATTTATTTGAAAGTATTAATCCGATGTGTCATTTTGCTAAATGTGGGTATTTATTTATTAAATTAATGGGTATGGCTTGGCTGGTAAATCAATGAGTTTTGATTTTTTAATTTTCATTAAACGTATTTTATTAAGCATGATTAAGAACGTGGACTTGAGATTTGTTCACGATAATGTTATTGATAAATTTAATAATGCTACTTATCTATCTTAAAAATTAATATTAAGAAAAAATTAAATGTACGAATATATTACACAAATGGGAGGAGTTATAATGTCAATGGCATAATAAACTTTTCAGATGTAAGGTTTGTAAAATCTGGTCAGAGTGATTATTATGATAACCAGAGCATAGTAAAATAATTTTTGTGTAGTAAAACAAAGAAAATTACATAACAAAAGAAAGAAAAGTGACTTTTGGATAATGAACACAAAATTGAATAACCACCCATAAAATTTACTCAATTATATAGAACCTCTATTCACCTTTAAATGGTCGTTTAGTTCGGAACAAGTTTATCCTGAGATTATAATCCAATATCCAATATATGATAGATAATTACAGTGTTTAAGGGCCGGACTAGACCTGAATTGGGTTGGTATTAACATGGATTTCTTACTCTTTATGTATTTTAGGTTGATAGCGTTCTATATCGGTGGAATCAAAATTTCTTCATCCGAGTGGCGGAACTAAGTACTAAGTAGTATGAAGGGGGTTCATGCAAATAGGATAAATATGATTTTTTTAGGTTATATGTGTGTTGTTGAACCCTTGACAAGAAGAAAAATTTAAATATTATAGTGAAGAAGTTTCAAAAGTTGCTTTAGGTCATAGGTTTAAATCCCACCTATGATATTTTAGAATTTTTTTGAATTTCTTATATAAATTTCTGGTTCTACTGGCTGATCCTTACCTCAGTTGTGATTCTTGTTGTACATTTCATGTGAAAAATTTGTTGATTTGAACGGTTAGTGTCTTTCCTACATTAGTTTTACTTGTATTTTGATTGTGTTTGATCAGTCGTTATTCTTATCATATGTTCATTCTTTGTTGTTCTTTATTGTCTAAATTTCCATTTTTAGCCTTATATCATCATTCTGTTTGTTGTCATTAATTTTTTTACTTCCTGTTATTAGATTATTAATATCATGTTTAGGTTTTCATGTTTAGTAGGTGTCTTGATCTGGCCTCGTCACTACTCTACCGAGGTTAGACTTGATACTTACCGGGTATCGTTCTTGTGCTCTTGCTACGCATCTACACATTTCTGTGCAGATCCATATACTTCTGCTCGTGCCGGACGCCAGTGAGTTGACCAAGATATTTCGGATACTTCAAGGTATACCTACTTGACACTCGAAGACATCAGAGTCACCTTCTTTATTGCCTTTTATGCTGTTTACCTTCATATCAAACAGTGTCGTATTTAGAGAATGCTAGTGATGTTGTTCCTTATAGGTTCAGATTTATGTACTCCAACAAATACTGAATATAAAAATTGAATGCACAAATAAAATAATTTCATATTCATAATAATATGTCCAAACAAATCAACAAAGATTAAAAAGTAATACACTAACTAGGGCTAACAACAACCCATGTTCTCAATTTGATCTCTATACTGAATTGCCGGCAATAGTTTAATCAAGGGATCAACAATCATAAAATAAGTATTAATGTGCTCAATATATATTAATTTAGCCCTAACTTTCTCTTTTACCACAAGAAACTTGATCCCATGTGCTTACTCCGACTTCCTCATTTATCATTCTTCGCGAAGATGCAACCAAATTATCATAATAAATTCTGATAGGCCTTGCCATGGAGTCGACGATCATCAGTCGCAGTTTAAAAAAATTTCACAAAAAATCTTATGTCATAGCTGTATGGGGTTAAATTTGGCCCTTAACGTCTCTACTCCGAAGGGTACGCCCAGTGAAGCATACGTCCATTAAAGTAAAGGTACGGCCTGGACATAAGGACGAAGGCGACTCCGGTTAAGACCTGGCGCCCTCGCTAGGAGGACGTCGACTACGTTTTGTACTTTTATAATTATTTCGAGGAAGGTTAAACGGGACCTTCCCATTGTAAAAAGGGCCATCAGTGTTATTCTTGAATAAGACAACTCTCTCATTTTATCCTATTCTCTCTCTATCTCTATCTCTAACGAACATCTTCTCTTGAGTTCATGTTTTCATCTTACAATATCAGATCTACAACAATAACACCATTTTTACATCTCTAGGTCTATTATATTTGATTACGATTTACCCCTTTCACATTTTTGATTGTTTTCTAGCTTACAAAGTATATTGTTAACTTTTGAGCCAAACAATTTGGCGCCGTCTGTGGGGATTTCGAGAATCAAAATCATAGTAGTATCCACCTAGAGACCAACCAGCTACTTTTCTCTACACCACACGAAAACAAAATATGGCCGAAAATAACACAAGATTGAAAGCTATAGTGGGTGTCACAGCCAATCTCCTTGGTCCTCTCAACGAAGCCAGTGACGATGGCATTCTGAATGCAACCCCCAGCATCACACCAGGTGCAGAGATCTCATCTTCCCCATCCGAAGATCTGACGATCTTGCACGAAAAAGGAGCTTCCACGTCTGCTGCTAAAGAAGCACCCTCGGTAGTTAAAAAGCTACTGGAAGAGTGACTAACAAGCACCCTACGTGGCTTGGTCGAGAAATCACCGCAAAACAACATCAGGCGTGTACCGACGATAAGCACCATCGCTGCCATGGGCGAACCTGAGGTTACACGAATAAATAACCAACCCATCGAGGCACAGACCAACGATGGTACGCTAACAACCATCCTAAAGAAGATGGAACAAATGAAAAATGAAAACAAGGCACTCCGCGACCAAATGAAGGAACACCAGGAGAAAGTCGACAAGATCCCCGGAGCCCCCAAGTTGCTACCAAAATGCGACGTGGGAAGGTTCGTAGAATAACCGTACACTGAAGAGGATGCCCCTTACTCTATCCCAAAGACCTTCAAGATGCCTCCCTACTTGAGGGTGTACGACGGAATAACAGATCCCAAGGATCATCTGATCCACTACGTCACTGCTATCAAGGGCAACGATCTATCAAAAGAACAGGTACCGTCGGTGCTACTGAAGAAGTTTGGCGAGACGTTGACAGGAGGGGCCTTGAAATGATACTCTCAGTTATCAGCCAAGGCGATATCAATATTCGAAGAAATGGCTGATAAGTTCGTCACCGCCCATGCGGGTGCGAAGAAAGCGGAAGCAAGGGTCAACGACATCTTCGCCGTCAGACAAACCACATGAGAAGGGCTCAGGGACTTCCTAGCCAGGTTTAACAGGGTAAGGATGAGTCTGCCAAACGTATCGGAAGGTATGGCAGTCGCCGCTTTCCAGAACGGGCTAAGCAGGGACGGTTCGAGGGAGACCAAGAAGCTGCTGAGCCTCCTCATGAAATATCCCCCTACCATATGCCACAACGCCTATTGCACTGAGGTACGAGCGGACGAGGATGATCTTAATGGGCCGACCCAATGGCTAACAGCGATACCCTCAGAAACAAGGAGAAATCGACGCAATGAAGGACGGCGAGAACAACTCCCACGCTCCAATAGAGACCGACATCAGCCATATACCAGATCCTCCCATCTGCCACCAAGACATACAGACGCGTTACAGCGACATGTCGCCCCACTCCGAAACGAAAGAGGTACGCACCCCTTATTATCCTCCCATAACTTTTGTGTGTCTTCTTAAGAAATAGTGTACGCACTGGAGAAGCTGGGCACCAAGGTGCAGTGGCCGCAAAAGATGAAATCAGACCCTACCACAAGGAAATCAAATGTCCTTTATGAGTTCTATTAGGAACGGGGACACAACCGAAGACTGCATAGGCCTACGGCAAGAAGTGGTCAGGATGCTGAACCAGGGATAGCTGAGGGAATTACTCAGTGACAAAGGGAAAATCAACTTTGCACGCGGACGAGAGCAACCCCGCGGGCTGCCAAAGCCGCCTTCCCCAACACGCACGATAAACATGATCGTCGGAGGCGACGACGACTCAGTAATCAATCACGTCAAATTCGCCAACACACACAGACTGAAGTGGACCATCGCCCATGAATGGTATGACGACTTCGAAGATAGTATTACCTTCGATAAGTCTGATGCCGACGGTTTGTCTTTCCCTCATTATGATGCTTTAGTTATTACTTTACGTATCGCTGATACGGATGTTAAAATAATCATGATCGATGACGGAAGTGGCGCCTGTATTATCCACCCAAGGGTCCTCACACAAATGGGACTCGATGATAGGGTAATACCGCGCTGCATAACACTAACTGGTTTTAACAATGCAGTGGAACGGACATCCAGAGAAATGACACTGCCCGTCTTAGCGGGAGGAGTCACGCTGGAAATAACTTTCCATGTGATGAACCAAGAAACGGCGTATAACGTCATCATAGAACGCCCGTGGATACACGCCATGCGAGCAGTCCCTTCAAGCCTTTACCAAATGATCAAATTCCCTACCCCATGGGGAGTATTCAGCATTAGGGGCGAGCCACACACCGCGCAGGAATGTTATAAAATAGCTCAAGATTGCGCCCACACCTAAAAACTGAAGGGGACAAGTGCGGAGGCATAGCAATTAGCCGTGTCGGAGACTAAAGTCGACCCGACATCGGACACCATTAGAGATCCCGATGACGTGGAAGCCTATAAAGCAACGGTCAAAGATCTCGACCCAGTCCAATTGGATGACACCGACCCTGTAAAGAAAGCCTACATCGGGCACGGCCTCGTCAACCCAAGTAAGTATCGTGAATTCCTAACTAACCATGCATATCTATTTGCTTTCTCCCATTCAGATATGCCGTGAATTTCGCGAGACATCGCCACCCACAAGCTGAACATCGATTCATTACATCCGCCCGTGCAACAAATGAGAAGGAAATTCAACGCCACTATCAATGAAGCGGTCAGCGAGGAAGTAGACAAACTATTGGCCAACGGCTCCATCAGGGAATCAAAGTACCCCCACTGGGTCTCCAACGTCGTCATGGTCAAAAAGAAAAATGGGAAGTGGAGAATGTGCGTAGACTTCACCGATCTGAACAAAGCATGCCCGAAGGGTTCATTCCCACT
>MU691554.1:30688-99253 GCA_026770625.1 Nicotiana glauca
GTAAACCAGGTCACTGGGACTTACCAAATCAAGGAGCAGAGATTGCAAAAGTACCAGTCAGAAATCCACAGATTAATGACTGAGCTCGATGAGTGCCGCTTCGAACAGGTTCCGAGGGCACGGAACGCTGAAGCAGACGACCTAGCAAAATTGGCCGCAGGCACTAAAAACTTCGACAAAGAAAGTGTGGTCACCCTCCTCCATTCAGCCATTGATCACATTGAGGTACTCTCCTTATATTTGACTTGGGACTGGCGCAACCAGTTTGTGTCCTATCTGTAGGATGGAACACTCCCACCTAACAAAAAAGAAGCCAAGAAGCTCCGCATACAGGCCGCCCGGTATTGCCTGATAAACCACGAGCTCTACAAAAGGACGTTTGGTGGACCCCTGGCCAAGTGCCTAGGGCCGCACCAAACGGATCCAGTATTCAAAGAGGTACACGAAGGTCACTGCAGTGCCCACACAGGTAATTGCGCCCTCGTGTGCTGCATAATACGGGCCGGCTACTATTGGCCAACTATGAAGAAAGACGCGGCAGAATATGTTTGCCGATGCGAACAATGCCAAAATTATGCCCCTATGATACACCAACCAGGAGAACCGCTCCACTCGGTCACTTCCCCATGGCCTTTCATCAAATGGGAAATAGACATAGTCTGTCCGCTACCGGCAGGACGAGGAAAGGTACGATTTATATTAGTTTTAACTGACTATTTCTCCAAGTGGGTGGAAGCAGGTGCATACACCCAAATACGCGAACAGGAAGTCATCGCCTTCATATGGAAGAATATCATCTGCCGATTCGGCATCCCCAAAGAAATCAGCTGCGACAACGGGCGGTAGTTCATCGGCTAGAAGACAACGAAGTTCTTCGACAAATGGCATATTAAGAGAATACTCTCCATGCCATACCACCCCTCCGCCAACGGCCAAGAAGAGTCATCCAACAAAACGATACTAAACATGCTGAAGAAGCTCGAGGACGCCAAAGGGCTATGGCCTGAGCTACTACCGGAAGTGTTATGGGCACACGGTACCACGCCCAAATCCTCCACAGGAGAAACACCATACTCACTGGTCTACAGAACCGACGAGGTCATACCGGTCGAAGTCGGCGAACCAAGCTTGAGATATTCACATACAAGCGGAGCAGAGAACGACAAGAACAGACTTCAAGACCTTGATGAAGCCGAGGAAAGAAGAGAAATGGCCCACATAAGAATGATGACCCAGAAACAACAAGTCGAAAGGTACTACAACAAGAAGGCCAAAATGCAACCACTAAAAGTGGGTGACTACGTCCTCAAAGCCAAAACGTTGGCGTCAAAAGACCCAAGTGAAGGAAAGCTGGGCACCAACTGGGGAGGACCATACAAAATCACAGCAGCACCAAATAAGGGAGCATTTCAATTAGAAACAATGGAAGGAAAGAAGCTCCAAAACAATTCGAACATCGCCCACCTCAAGTATTTCCATTTCTAAAAGGCGTCTCCTGAGTCTCACTCTTTTTCCCTTACCCGAGTTTTGTCCCAATTGGGTTTTCTCAGGAAGGTTTTTAACGAGGCGGTAGAGGGGACACCTGGAGATATTTGCGGAACGAGTTTATCATACCAGCCACTCTATACGCTCTCTTGGCTGACATGACAAAGGGACTGGGCTAGCGTGATCTCCAATGTATGAACGGCTATGGCCATCTCCAATGTATGAATGGCTATGGCCATCTCCAATGTATGAACGGCTACGGCCATCTCTAATGTATGAACGGCTATGGCCATCTCCAATGTACGAACGGCTAAGGCCATCTCCAATGTATGAACGGCTATGGCCATCTCTAATGTATGAATGGCTATGGACATCTCCAATGTATGAACGACTATAGCCATCTCCAATGTACGAATGGCTAAGGCCATTTCCAATGTATGAACGACTATGGCCATCTCCAATGTATTAACGACTATGGCCATCTCCAATGTACAAACGGCTAAGGCCATCTCCAATGTATGAACGGCTATGGCCATCTCCAACGTGCAAATGGATAAGGCCACCGTCGTCAATAAGTCGACCCAGTTCGACTACGGCAAACAAAGTAACTCGACGACAGTCGAAGTCACGTCTATGGCCAAGGCCATCTCCAACGTGCAAATGGCTAAGGCCACCATCATCAATAAGTCGACCCAGCTCGACTACGACAAAAAAAGTAACTCGACAACAGTCGAAGTCACGTATATGGCCAAGGCCATCTCCAACGTGCAAATGGCTAAGGCCACCGTCGTTAATAAGTCGACCCATCTCCACTACGACAAAAAAAGTAACTCAACGATAGTCGAAGTCACGTATATGTCCAAGGCCATCTCCAACATGCAAATGGCTAAGGCCACCATCGTCAATAAGTCGACCCAGCTCGACTACGACAAATGAAGTAACTCGGCGACAGTCGAAGTCACGTATATGGCCAAGTCCATCTCCAATGTGCAAATGGCTAAGGCCACCATCGTCAATAAGTCAACCCAGCTCGACTACGACAAACGAAGTAACTCGACGACAGTCGAGGTTACGTATTCGGCCAAGGCCGTCCCCAACATGTAAAAGGCTAAAGCCATCGTCGTCAGTAAGTCACCCAGTTCGACTATGACAAACTATTAACTCGATGACAGTCAAAGTTACAGATGGCTAAGGCCATCGATAATATTACGGCTAAGGCCGCCGTCACCAACGGTCGCCAACCCTGTTCAATTACGGCGCAGGGCACGTAAGTAGCAGATGAAGCAATGCCACTATTTACTAAAGCTGCCACTATTTAGCATCAAATCCGCCTCCCATCGGTGAATAACACAAGCAACATTTGAGAAGCACACTAAGAACCTTACAAACAAGCGAGCATCCGCTCTGCGGAGAAGAGATACCAAAAATAAAAGAGTGCGACTCGGGAAAAGACTAACAGCAAAAGTATAACTTCCATTATCATCAAAAAATACATATACAAAAGGAACCATTTACATCTCCAAATACAACAAAACAAAATGAATACAAGTCCTAAGGAGGTCCGCCATTCCGTGCACCGCCCCTGCCGGTCCACCATCTCGTCCGCTGCCGCCCCCGGCCTAATAAGTTGCAGAGATCCAGGACCCGGAACCTAGACGGTTAACGTCTTTAGAATTATATCCCGCCAAGTATGGGGAATCGGAACTATACCCGCAAGCTTCTCGGGCGACCTGAGCTATACGCTGCTGATCCTAAACCTCCGCCTCAGTAGCTCAGCCCGCAGCTAAGAATTCCTCGAACACGACTAGCTTGGCTTTGGCGTACACCCACATCTCCCACACCTCACCATGAACATCCTCATCGGACCTGGACGCAACAGTTTGCTTAAGGGCCTCAACCTCAGATGCCTTGGCATTGATCTCGGCGGTCAAGGCAGCGACCTTGGCTCGCAAATCGGCGGCTTCCGCCACTACCCCACGGCCAACCTCCAATTCCTCTTCCTTTGACTGGAGAAGAGTCTCCAGTTCAATATTCCAAGCCAAAGCAACCACCAGATGGTCATCAACTTGCTCCAGCTCAACCACCCTTCGCTTCAGCTGGGCCTCCGACTGCTCCAAGCCCTCACAGAAAACCCAAAATTTCGGGTCCTGCTTGAGTAGGTCTGCCAGCGCTTGATGCTTGGCACGACACCGCCGATACTTCTTTACCACCAGTTAAAGGTGGCGGCCTTCCTTTGCGCTCGCCGCCCCCTCTCTACCTCCAAGATGAGAGTCTAAAGAAGAGGAAAAAGAGGAAAGGCAAGTCAGTATGCATCAAAGTTTACTTTACGATACGTGAAGAAAATCGAAATATACCTGCAAGGCCGCGCTAGCAACCCTCCGGGATAATTCCCCGCTGCTAACACCTTTTAACATTTCACGCTCAGCGGCCGCACATAATAGGGTCATATCCGTTGCGTCCTGCTCGCTGTGCTGCAACAGGTTATACCCACTTGGGATTAGAATTCGGCAGTTGGATCTACCCGCCGTCATCCCCACGTGGACCGAACATCTCGTTAATGCATCTGCATTTGCGGGGGCGACCTCAGGGTCCACTCTCTCACCATCGCCCTCTTCTTCAGCGGCAGCCGACGAGCCACTCTCCGGAATGCATGCTGGGGTGGCGTTAAGAACTTTCCTCCCTTGGGGAGCTGACCTCCCAGAACGGATGGCATCAGCCATAAAAACTGGCCTTGACTCCCGACGGGGCTCACTCGCTCTCTCATCTTCTGTGGCTATCCCCTTCCAGTCATCAACCGACGTCTTTTCCTTTTCGGCGGCTCCTCGCCCTCGGAAGTCTCCTCTACAGGCCGTGGGGATGGAAGTGAAGGAGTCGCTTCACTTGTGGACGCCGCCACAGGCGCAACCTCAGGTTGAGGAACCTCCGGAGTGCCATCAATGGGCGAGCCACAGGGTATGTATCCATCTTCAGAGTCAGTCCCCGCCCCAGGCGAGGTAACGACGCTCTTCTTCTTCTTTTTAGGGGCGCTCCGACCTGCCAACACGAATAAGTCAGGTAACAAAACCTAAGGAAACTTCCAAACTATAGCCGAAGAGTTACCTGGCGGGCCGTAACGTTCACGAACTACAGCACTGGTGCGGCATTCTTCCGCATATGGAATCATTCTCTCCACCCACGACCTAATATTTTCAATGAACCGAGGTGGAGAAGCCCTCGCTGCAAAAAAAGGGGGGGGGGGGAGCAAAGAAATCACAACGGCCGTATGGTCAAAATCGCAAGCAATCCTAAATTCTACAAGTAAAAATACTTACGTTCTGGATTCCATCTTTCTGGGAACCCCTCAGGATTCGACACCAGGTGCTCCGTCATGATGTAGAAGTATTTAAGCCAAAAGCGGCGGTTAGTCTTGTCATCGGCTTTAACAACCAAGCCCCTTGTACCACGACTTTTCAACTGCAGCATGGTACTCCTCAGGTAACCAGGGCTGAATAACTATAAGAGGTGGTGAACCGAGACGCTGCACTCAGCCCTGGCCGCATAGGTGGTCACAATACGGCACACCTTCAAAGTGTAAGGATTGAGCAGAGCCGGACACACGTTGTAAGAATGGAAAAGCTCCTCCATTAGGGGATAGATTGGAAGACTGTAACCAATCAAGAATGGGTACTCATAGAATGTGCAGCACCCGGGCCGGTGCACATTGGCATAGTCCGTCCCGTCGGCACCATTTCCACGTGGTCCGTAATATGGTACGTCTCCCGAAGATCTTCTAAGTGGGATTGTAATAACTCGCTGTGCTCCCAGGGAAGGGCTGGGCTCCTAGTCGGGAAATCCTTGCGAACATGCATCTCCTTCAGGAGGATGTTGTCTATACTAAGAGGAACTAGGGCCTTCTCTGCCTTTTCCCCTTCACCACCGGAAGACGGCGGAACCCTAGATGGGGCATTAACTTTGGCCTTTTTACTACTTTGTCCACGTTTTGTCATGATATTTTCTATGAGAAATGAAGCTCTAATGATAGGAAGTGTGGTTTAAAAAGAAGTGGAAGAGTCTCGCACAAAATAACGATTGTTAGAGAGAAAGATGAAAAAGGAAGCAGAAAAGGTTCAAAGGTTCGAAAGATAAAATAGATTGAACCTTCCCTCTATTTATAAGGTTAGGATGCACTGAAATCGAAGAGGCATGATTAAAAATGGGCACGGGAAACCAAAACATCACATCATCCCCAGAACCGCCTCGGGAGCATGTATAATTATGACGCATGCGGGCGATGACATCATTTCGAAAAGGGGTCCACGCGCCAGTAGCTCGGTGGTGCCATATATTTCATCTCATTCACGTCACCACCCCCATAGTGAGGATAAATTTTCCAAAGACGAGGTCTGCATGTCCGCCCATTGAAGACGTCTATTGGATACGCCTCCAACGAGCGGAGGGACTAACTGTATGGGGTCAAATTTGGCCCTTAACGTCTCTACTCCAAAGGGTACGCCCAGTGAAGCATACGTCCATTAAAGTAAAGGTACGGCCTGGACGTAAGGACGAAGGCGACTCCGGTTAAGACCTGGCGCCCTCGCTAGGAGGACATCGACTACATTTTGTACTTTTATAATTATTTCGAAGAAGGTCTCCTATTATATAAAGGGGACCTTCCCATTGTAAAAAGGGCCATCAGTATTATTCTTGAATAAGACAAGTCTCTCATTTTATCCTATTCTCTCTCTATCTCTATCTCTAACGAACATCTTCTCTTGAGTTTATGTTATCATCTTACAATATCATATCTACAATAATAACACCATTTTTACATCTCTAGGTCTATTATATTTGATTACGATTTACCCCTTTCACATTTTTGATTGTTTTCTAGATTACAAAGTATATTATTAACTTTTGAGCCAAATAATAGCCTCATAGCACGCAATGAATTATGCTTACATGGTATACTATGTTGTTATAGATTACTTTATACTCTTCTGAGATACTGCTCGTCCAGCTAAAAGGAAGATATACCGTGAAATGGGCCCGAGTGTATCCTTACATTCACCAAAGTTAGAATCGGAATATCCAATAAACATTAACTACTTAGAATGATTGAGGGTCAATATGTAGTCTTTAGTTCCTTGGAAATATCATATAACTTTCTTTGGAGCTATCGAATGCTCTTTTTCAAGATTACTTTGGTATCTACCAAGCATCCCAACTGCAAATGCCAATCAAGTCTGGTGCAGACTTGAGCATACATAAGGCTTCCTATTGCTGATGCATAAGGTACATCATCCTTCATTTCTTCTTTTTGGTGTATTTTGAGGAGATTGGCCCTTATGGAACTTATCTTCTTTAATAATTGGAGCAAGGCTTGCACCCACACATCCCAAATCTCTCCAAAACTCTTTCGATATAGGTTCTTTGAGATAAACCTAAAGGTGGCAAGTGGGCCGGTCCATGACTGGGACCGGCCAGGGACCGCGGGCCAAGCGGGCCAAGACCGGTAGGATCGGTATCCGTGGGCCTGGTTCGGTCTCCTAAGGCTTACATGATGGAAAGAAAGCCATAAAGTGCAAATGAGCATATAAATTAAGTACAAAACATCTAGTGAAATAGAGAGGTTCAAGGGAAGGCTAGTGGCTAAAGGATACACTTAGAAGGAAGGATTGATTATCAAGAGACCTTTCACCAGTGATGAAAATGATCACTGTAAGAGCTTTTCTATCTTTGGCAGTAGGTAATGGGTGGAAAATCTATTAAATGAATGCATTCTTAAAAGGATTTTCTCATCCTTATGACAAACCACTAACCTACAGATCGCTCAAATTTCTTTATTGGTTGAAACAATCCTCTAGACAGTGGAGCATCAAGTTAACCACTTCATTTATTGCCTCTAGTTTCACTCATATCCACTTAAACTATTCATTGCTCACTAAGAAACTAGGTGAAAAAATAGTTGTAGTTCTGATTTATGTTGATGATCTTCTCATTAAGGGGATTGATCATCAACTAATTCAAGACACTAAAATAGTGTTATAAAGCTGCTTCAAGATTAAAGATCTAGGGGAACTCGGGTATTTCCTTAGTATGGAGTTTTCTAGCACCAAGGATGGCATTCTGATGCATTAGCAGATATATGCCTTAGAACTGATTTCTGATTTGGGGCAAGCTGGATCCAAACATCTAGGTTCTCCTTTATAATTGAACCTCAAACTCACCTCTGCATAATTTGATCAGTATATTGGTCAGTCTCAAGAATCTCTCTACCTGATCTTGGAAGCTATCAAAGATTAATTGGTAAACTCCTCTATTTGTCAATCAGCAGACTAGACATATCCTTTGTTGTCCAATGCATCATCCAATTTATGCATGCCCCTAAAATGTCGCATACGGAGGTAGCTAGTAGGGTGGTGAGATATATGAAGTGATAAGTGGGGATTTTTACTGCTTATTGGCACATTTTAGGTTTTGTTTTAGTCTAAAAGCATTGAGTTTCATTCTCGAAACTAATGAAATTTTACAGAATTGCAGAAATGCTGGAATTTGGCCTCCCTTGATGAAATATAACTAAAAGTGAGTAGTCCGAAGTACAAGGCAATAAATGGAGCAGGAGAACAAATGTGTGGTCCATAGAAGAAATTTTGTGGCCGTAGAAGAAATTGCGGACCACAAAATTCCATCAACGGCCGCAAAACCAAGAGGAAGAATTCAACAAAAATTTGCGCGAAGTGCGGACCACACATGAATTGTGATGCCGCAAAGCTGGGCTAAGAGTTGAATATCAGAGAGTATACAAAAAGACTAAGTCTGGGAGCCTCTATAAATTGCGGACCGCACAAGAATTGTGCCACCACAGAAGAGTGCCTTGCGGTCGTAGTCCTCTTTGTGCGGATCGCAGAAGAGTAGCCTTGTTGCTGCAGTTAAAATATGTGCGACGCAGAACTCTGTTCCTGCCTCTGCGGACCGCACATGGAATTGTGCGGCCGTAGAACCTTCCGAGGGGCATTTTTGTTCGAGATTTTCAGCATTGTACAAATAAATGAGTTTTACAAAATTTGGTCAAGTTTGAAGTTGTTGTAGCCGTTTTTCTTTACTACTTTAGGAAGTTTTACATTGCTTTGGTGTATTTACAATAAATTTAATCATTTAAGCTTCCATTATGAGTTTAATTAATTTTTCTTCCTTATTTTCTTCAAACCCCATTATGAGTAGCTAGACGTTTACTAGGGTTATGACCCAACCTAGTGTGTAAACCCTATGAGTATCTAGTTTAGTGATTGTTTATGATTGGGTGTTGATTATTAACTTAGTTCATGCTTTAATTGAAGAATTAATGGTTGCAAACATTAATTCATGTCTATTTGACCTAGTATATACTTAAGAAAGAGGGACCTAGTCTAGGATAACATAGCTAACAAGGAATTCATTCAATTGAGAGATTGATTAACCCTATTAAAGGTTCAACCTAGAGATAGTAATAACCCAACTTGAGCTCTTATCAAATTTTTTATTGCATACGACTGTTTTATATCTCTTTTGAGGTGTGCTTTGGACGTGACCAATTTTTGGCGTTGTTTTCGGGGAGTTAAAAATGATATTAGCTATATATTGGGGTGTGTTTTCGGAATATCTTATTTTCCTTCCTTGTTACTAACTAGTTTGAGAAATCTTAGGTACAACCATGGAAAACAATAAGCTCGGGAATATAACTTTGGGGGATGTGGATATCGAGGATGAGCAAATTGATGAGATTTCTCTTTAACCTCAAGCCAATAGAAGAGGCGGAGTGCCTCATGACGATGTCCCGTTCTACCCCCACCTCCACCACGAGCGGCTCCTCACAGGGTGTTACCCAATGAAGGATATGCTAGTACAATAGTCCCTCCCCATATTAGGGAAGAAAACCTCCAAATCACCAATATGATGCTTACTTTGCTAGAGAAAAGAGGTTTCTTCACTGGCGCTTCAAGTCAAAATGCATAAAAATGAGCAAGTTGATGAGATTTCTCTTTAACCTCAAGCCAATAGAAGAGGCGGAGTGCCTCATGACGATGTCCCATTCTACCCCCACCTCTACCACGAGCGGCTCCTCACAGGGTGGTACACAATGAAGGATATGCTAGTACAATAGTCCCTCCCCATATTAGGGAAGAAAACCTCCAAATCACCAATATGATGCTTACTTTGCTAGAGAAAAGAGGTTTCTTCACCGGCGCTCCAAGTCAAAATGCATAAAAATATCTGAAGGGTTTTGTGGACACTTGTTGGGGGAGCAAACAAACAATTGTCTCAAGGATACATTGAGGCAAATGTTTTCTCCCTTTTCTCTATGGGGGAAAGCTTTATATTGGTTGGAAATTTTATCAAACCATTCCATTTACACTTGGGATGAGTTGACGGAAAATTTTATTTCTAAGTTCTTCTCTCCGGGGTACGTGGCTAAACTTCGGGATGAGACTTTGGCATTCAAGTAAGAGCCAAATAAACCACTACACGAGATACAGGAACCTATAGAACAATGGTTAAGGAATGTCCCAACAACAATATGACGGAGAATATGATTCAACAACTTTTTATCGTGGGATCAACACAACCAACCAATGTGTAGTTAATCAACTTGTCGATGGGAACTTTATGACTATGCTTTATGCGGAGGCGTGTGAGATTTTAGATGAAATGGAAGAAATATCATAGGCGTAAAAATCTTGGGATAATGTTCCACAAGGTGATGCCAAGGGGATCCACCTTAAAAAATAGTTGAATGACCATGGGCAAGCCATTGCCAAATTGATCACTACCTTGAATAAATTAGAAAAGGCTTAACTTCAAAACGTGCAAAATCCTAAGCAAGTCAATGCCATGGTGGGACTGAACATGATGGTGAACAAAAGAAGGACCAAGGGTCCACAAGTGCAACATCGAGTGGAGAATTATGTACAAGAGGATAGTGGTTTTGATCAAGATGATTCTTACAATGAACAATAAGAGGAGGTGCAATATGTGAACAACTTTCAAGAGCAACGAAACAATTTCCAAGGCCCAAGTCAACAACAATGTCGACCTCAAAACAATCAAGGCAATTGGAATTCTAACAACCAAGGAAATCAGAGTGGTGGCAACAATCAAAGGAATTAGCATAACAAAAACAATCAAGGAAATTGGATTGACAATAATTAAGGAAATCGAGGGGGGTAATAATCATGGTAGATGGAACAATAATCAAGTCAATAGGGGGGTCGGGTTTTGAAAGGTCCCCGGTGTATCAACAACCGAGCAACTCGCTTCCTTATCCTTCCCATGGTCCAAGTTCTTCAAACAATGAGATGGGGCATATTGAGGACATGTTCAAGCAAATGATGGAAAAGAATGCCGATTCGGATGCCCAACTTTCCTCACACAACACATCATTCCGCAACTTAGAAGTTCAAATGGGGAAAATCTCTCAAGCTCTATATTCTCGTCCTGGAGGGGCAGTACCAAGTGACACAATTGTAAATCCAAAGGGTGAAAACAACACGGGACATGCCATGAACATTACTACAAGAAGTGGAAGAGGTGGGAATTCACCCACCTCAAGTCAAAAATAACTCGTAGATGATGAGAAAGTGGTACAAGAAGAAGAGGTCCCGAACAATGTGGTGCAATCAAAAGATGAAGTTTGGATTGATATTGATGATAGTGTGGAAGAGACTCAAGAGGAGGTGAACCCGTCGTGGGATCACATTATTTGACATACCGGAGCCCTTAATGCAAAAGGCTAATGATGCATTGACTAAGCCTCCACCTCCATACTCTAAAAAACTTGCCAAACAAAATGGCGAGAATAAATTCAAAACGTTCATTCAAATGATGACGAGTCTCACCACTAATGTTTCATTAGTTGAAGCATTGGAGAAAATGCCCGGTTATGCAAAGTTTATGAAGGATCTCGTGATGTAGAAGTGGTCAATGAATTTTAAAACTATCAAAGTCACTCACCAAATAAGTGCAATTGTGCATTCAATCCCTATTAGATTTTCAAGACCTTGGGAATTTGGCAACCAAGACCCATCTCTATGAGATTGTAAGTAGCTGATCGTCCTATGAAGAGACCTTTGGGAGTGATTGAGGATATCTTGGTTCGTGTTGATAAATTCATTCTTCTGGTATATTTTGTCATTTTAGATTGTAAAGTTGATTATGAGGTGTTAGTTATTCTGGGAAGACCTTTCCTTGCTATGGGGAATGCTCTTTGTGATGTGGAATGCGGAGAACTCACCTTCCGAGTAGGTGATGAACACGTGGTTTTCCATGTGTGTAAGTTCATGAATCAAATAGCAACGAGGTGTTCTCTTTCGTTGACTTAGTGACCGGTATTATTGTTGATGATACAAGTGCCAAAATCAATGTTGGTGATATGTTGGAGGTCTTCTTGCTCAACTTTAATGATAGCGAGATGGATGGCTTTATGGAATATGTGAACTCTTTGCAAGGAATGGAGCTGTACAAATAAGCACCCCAGAAACTATCTTTGGATCTTGAAAATAGGACAAGTGATGGTAGTCTATAATCCCATATTTTAGTTGATTATTACATTCCAATTTACTACACTTTAGTTGAGTTTGAGCTTTAATCGCTAGTGTTTTGCACTAATTGTATATTTTATGCCTTGTAGGAGTGATTACAAGCTATGTAGATGTTACTGAATGAATTCAAGTGATTTGGAGCTTTGAAGTCTGAGTAAAAGGACAAGGAATCAATTCGGGATCGTGTTCGGGGATCAATGGATGATAGTTAAGAACAAACAAAGAGTCGAGCAGTAAAATGCACATAACTTTTGCTTAGAAATGCATTTAGGCTACACAATATATTATTGGAAAGCTAATTCAAAGGTCTACAACTTTCATATTTTATGTGTGTTCAAATACCGAACAGAACAGGGTGAACCATTAACGGCAAGTGCGCCGCCACGCACTTACTGCGCATATGGATCAGAACAACGTGAAAAGTGTGTAGGAACACTTCTAGGTGCGCGGCCGCATACGTCAGTTCGGGAAAAGTGTCCTTTTTTGCGTAGGGGAAGGTGTATTTGTTTGGGTCCGACCCAACTTGGTATATATACATAGAAAAAGGGTATTTTGAGGACTTTTGATACATCGAAGACCTAATGAGGCTAAGGACAAGTAGGAGAAGCAAGAGCACAAGGAATCCATCATTTAATCCCAACTCAAGACAAGGGTTTGGATTATTTTATATTTTTCTTTACTTTAAACTTAATTGTGATGAATTACTCCATCTTTATGGAGTATTTCTCTTTAGGGTTTGATGGATGCGGTGTATTGATACTTGTTTGTGGATAATTAGCTCTAGTTTTTATGTATTGAATTGTGTTGCATGTTTTTATCGTTGCATCTATATTTGCTAGTTCATGTAACTGAGAGAGGAATAACTGTGATATTTTTGTATTCTATCTTGTTGGTTGAATTCGTTAATTCTTCTTAATAATCGAAAGAGGCTAGCAGGATTATTGATTAAACCTAGTTAGGAGGATAATCGAGAGAGGTTCTCGTAAATACCAATCCACTATGAATTCCTGCATATCTTCACGTGCTTAAAATTGGTTGATCTTGTGAGGTTGAGACTTAATCAAGAGAGGAGTTTCTACTAATCCATTGAATTAATAACCAAGCGAATTCGAGAGACTCACTTGAATATTAGAAGTGAATTAACTAGATTTAAATCCCAAACATTTGTCTTGCACCGATCCTATCAACCCTATCTTCTCCCAATTGATATTTTTCTTTTCTTAATACTTGCTTTGATTGTCATTAGTCAATAGTTTAGAGTATTATTTAATTTTAGTTTTAAATCACATAAATCTCAATTGTTGATCATCTTGGATAACAATCTAGATACAAACTACGATAATAACTGTTTAACTCCAATCTCTATGGATACGATATTATAATTACTATATTCGACTAGCGAGCATATTTAAGTATGTATTTCAAGATCGTCAAATTTTGGCACAGTTGTCGGGGATTGGCATTTAATAGTGTTTGAAATAGTTTGTAGTGCTAATTCAGGAATTTCTTTTTTTTTTCTTTTTACGCTTGGTATTTTTTGACTGTGCGCTGGCTACAAGTTAGATTGGTGCATGAATCGATCTTCTAGTAAGGCATTAAAACCATACGAACCAAAAATCAAGAAACATCTGCGACAGTTGAGGAAAGAAGGAAATCTTCTCAAGAATACAGAAATGGTTGGGAAATCCTCAACCAAAGAAAGGATGGAGGAAGATGATGATAATGTTGATTTGGCTACGAGAGAGGCAGCCCAACTCAGAGAGAAAGTTGCAAGAGATCCTGAAAAAGCAACACTTAGAGATGAGCAAATTGTTTATGAGGAGGAGAGGGCTCAAAGAATGGCTCAGAATCAGCCCTTGGGTGTAGACCAGTTCGATAATGTAGCCTCTGGCCAAGGTTTATCAAGTGTGAGACCACCTCCAGTTGCAGCCAACAATTTTGAATTGAATCAAGGGTTTCTTCAAACCCTCCAAAACAATTGTGTATTTAGAGGAAAGACGAATGAAAATCCAAACAATCATCTAATGGACTTCGAGGAGATCATGAACACCTTTCAATCCAATGGTGTGTCACAAGATGCAGTATACTTAAAGGAATTCCCCTTCACTCTGAAAGATGATGCAAAACATTGGCTTTAAAGCTTGCCTCAAGGATCAATTAGAACATGGGAGGAGATGACTTCAAAATTGCTTGCTAAATATTTCTCCTAAGCTAAGACGGGCAAGTTTAGAAGAGAAATCCATAACTTCTGCAAGAATGATATTGAGACTGTATTTGAAGCATAGGAGACATTTAAAGAGATTATGCGAAAGTATCAACACATTGGAATTGAACTCCGGATGCAACTCCAAGACTTTTGGGATGGTTTGACACCGACCTTACGCAGAACATTGAGCAATGTAGCTGGGGGTCCATTAACAAAGAAGACTCTAGATGAGATTCACACTATTCTAGATGAGTTATCTGAAGATGCAAAGAAGTGGCCCTCAAAGATTGCTGAAAGAAGAAGATCAACTGGTGTTCACCAAGTTGATACTAACACATCTGTGCAGGTACAACTCGATTCCATGGCAAAAGATATCAAAAAGTTGATCTTAGCTTCAATACACAATGAGCCTCATACAACATGTGATATATGTGGAAACAGACACCCTACTTATGAGTGTCAAGCTACCATGGAGGAAGTTAATTCTATAGATGATTACAATTTCAATGCAATGCGTCAGAAGCACCCCAGTTTTTCATGGAGTTCACTTGGGGGTACAACAAATTCATGGCAACAAAATAACTCTAGATTTCAAGGAGCTCCTGGTTTTGTGAATCAGCAGAGGCCGCCATTTTCAGCCTCAACAACCAATTCAGTCTGGGTTAGAAGATCTAATGAAATCCTTCATTATCAAGAATGATGAAAGATTATTGATCATGGAGCAGCTATCAAAGAACTTGGGACTGGTTTGCGTAACTTGGAGAGACAAGTGGGACAAATTGCAACTGTATTATATGAAAGGATCCCAGGTACTCTGCCCGTTGATACTCAAAATAATCCCAAAAAAATGGTAATGATGTGACCTTTAGAAGCGGACAAGTGTTCAAGGATCCCACTCCATTTCACAAAGAAGCTACGCCTGAAAAAGAAAGTGGGAAGGAGCTGAAAATTGAAGATGATAAAAACATTGAAAAGAAGAAAGGTAAGAAGGGAGTAGAGAAAAAGGAGGAAACTTCAAGAGGGGAGGAATCTGAAGATGTGAGCAAGCACATGCCTGCTCTGCTTTTTCCCCAAAAGCTCTATAGAGAAAAGTTGTACCATTAGTTTGAGAAATTTTTAGATATACCAATACAGGTTAATGTAAACCCGCCATTCACTGAAGTTCTTTCACAAATGTCAGCTTATGCAAAGTTCTTGAAGGAGATACTTATAAAGAAGAGGAAGATAGAAGATACCTCAGTGGTCAAGCTCATAGAGCATTATAGCGCGATCTTACAAAATAGACTCCCACAAAAGTGTGGAGATCCAGGGAGTTTTACTATACCTTGATCTTTAGGCACTCTTAACTTTGATAAATCTTTATGTGACTCTAGTGCCTCAATTAATCTAATGCCATTGTTTATTTACAGGAAACTAGAGAAGGATATTGGAGAGATAAGGTCGATGCCAATATCTTTACAGTTGGCAGACCAAACGACTATAACACCCGAGGGAATAGTAGAAGATATTTTGGTGCGGGTGGATAAGTTAATATTTCCTGTAGATTTCATAGTGGTGAATATGGAGGGGAACAAATAGTTCCCCCTCATCCTAGGAAGACCATTTTTAGAAACGGGTAGAGCTTTACTGGATATATATATATGATAGAAAATTCATGCTTAGAGTGGGTGAGGAGATGGTGCTTTTTGAGATGAATGTAGCTATTGGAGTGAAAAGGGAGAAGCCACCTACAAGTGTTGAGTGAAAGGTGAAGGGTGTGAAAGAGAAAGTTGCTATTAGTGAAAAAGATAAGTGTTGGGTGTAACCCAAGAAGGCTGAGAAGAAGTTGTCTGCATGGATGTGTGCACTAGTTCGAACGCGCAGAATGGAGCCTGACTTTGATTCAGACCTCAACTAAAGATTCAGGGAAGTTTCCTCTACCATATGCTTTATAATTGTGTGTCATGAGGACATGACACAACTTAAAGTGTGGGGTGGAGATATTTGTATGTTGTATGTAGATTAGTCTTAGTTTTTGCTTTAATTAGCTTGATTGTTTTTTCTTTTGTTAGTTTGAGTAGTAAAAAATTGAAAAAAAAAGCATAATAATTTTAACATTTTTGAATTTTCCTGACGATGGATATCATTCGACGGGTTTCTTGAGGGATCTAAGTCGAAAGAAAAATGCCAAAAAGATTTTCTTTTGTTAGGTAGTGTATTCATTCTCCCTTGGTTTTTCTTTGTGCCGCAGTATTTTTCCAAGAGTTTTGTTTAAACCGGGTGTAGTTAGTTTTAAATTTTTTTAGGAGTAGGAAACCTTGTGCTATGGTTTCAAATGAAAGCAATATCTCTTGACTGTGTTATGCCTTGAGAATAGTAAGTGCTTTAGTTGTGACGCTTAGGCTCAGTTTTTACTCTTGTATAAGTACCTTAAATTGTATGATCTTAACTTTGTTTAACTGCTTTGACTAGTGTGTCTTGATAGTCCAATCCTGAGTGAGTTATGTGCCATGTGTGTGAGGTTTGTGTTATTATGTGCATTGCATTTGATGTCTAGAACTTGCCCAGTGTGTTGGCAAAGCTAAATAGTAGTTTAGTCAGTCTTGGAAGTGATATAGGCGTTTCTTTGTTGAGCCAGATATATGTGTTGTACCCACCTAATTGTTATCTATCTTAGTTAACCCCTTTGAGCCTATAATCCTATTTCTTTGGTAACCATATTACAAGCCTTACCCATTTGTTTGAATTGATCATCTATTTAAACCTTGTACCTCTCATGAGCACTTAAAATTGTTATGAACTTTGTAAAAGTTGAAGTGTGGGTTGGTTGGTTTGGCTTTTGAGTGGAACTAATTAAACAATGATAAAGGTACACTTTTTTGAAAAAAGTAAGAGCCACTTGAATTGAACAAAAAATGAAAAAAATAGTTGTACTGTTCTGAACGAGATTCATTGATAAGTGGTAACTCTTGATGTAATGGTGCTTAAATAATTTGGGGAATTAATGCATGTCGATGTCAAGATGGAGTATGGCTTGACATAATTGTGGTGTTTTGAATGTTAAAGTGTATGTATTAAAGTGCTTAGAGAGGTGTAGTCACTCTTATATCTAAATGTATCATACCCGTCCCGTAGCCTACATTACAACTAGTTAAAAGTCCTACTTGATCCTTGACTAAATGAGCTCAATTAGTAGAGTAGTACACCATAGACAAGCCTATGGTTCATCTTTTGTGACATATGAATGTTGTTTCTGAGAGTGAGTGAATTCTTTTTATCTTGAGTTCCTGATTGTTCTTAATTTTTATTGTGTGTGGAACTACTCTCTTTTGTTGTGTGACAGAACATGATTCATGAAGGAAAGGTAATGTCATTGACCTCTATGTTAGAGTAAGTGAGTGAGTTGTGAATAATGCGTGGTACTTGTGAGTCAAATCTTGAAGTGAAGATGTTACACTATTGTGCTTGGTCTATTTTAAATATTCTTGATGAAATGAGTTAGGAAAGTTTCTTAGTAAGATTGTGTCTATATAAAGTGTGGTTTGATTGCTCAAGGATGAGCAATGTGTTGACGGTAGGCTATAATCTCATGTTTTAATCGATTATTACATTTCAATTTGCTGCACTTTAGTTGAGTTTGAGTTTTAATCGTTAGTGTTCTACACTAATTGTGCGTTTTATGCCTTGTAGGAGTGATTCAAAGCTATGTAGATGTTATGGAATGAATTCAAGTGATTTGCATCTTTGAAGTCTGAGTAAAACCCCAAGGAGTTAATCCGGGATCATGTTCGGGGATCAATGGATGATAGTTAAGAACTAACGAAGAATCGAGTAGGCATACTGCCCAATGTCTAATAAAATGCACATAACGTTTCGCCCGAAACTCCGTTTGGGCTACATAATATAATGTTCGAAAGCTAATTCAAAGGGCTACAACTTTATGTTTTACGTTTGTTCAAATACCCAATAGAATAGGGAGAAACGTGCACGGAAAGTGCACGTCCGCGCACGTACCACGCATATGGGGCAGAACAATGTGAAAAGTGCACGGCCAAGTGCGCGGCTGTGCACGTCCAGTACGGGAAAAGTGTCCTTTTTCATATAGGAGAAGGTGTATTTGTTTGGTCCCCACCCTACTTGGTATATATACATGGAAAATGGTATTTTGAGGACTTTTGACATATCTAAGACCTAAGGAGGCTAAGGAGAAGTTGGAGAAGCAAGAGCACAAGGAATCCAACATTCAATCCCAACTCAAGACATGTGTTTGGATTTTTTTATGTTTTAATTTACTTTAAACTTGATTGTGATGAAGTACTCCATGCGTATGGAATAGTTCTCTTTAGGGTTTGATGGATTTTGTGTATTGATACTTGTTTGTAGATAATTAACTCTAGTTTTTATGTATTGAATCATTTTGGATGGTTTTATTGTTGCAACTATATTCGCTAGTTCATGTCACCGAGAGAGGCATAACTTGTGATACTTTTGCATTCTATCTTGTTGGTTGAATTCATTAATTCTTCTTAGTAATCGAAAGAGGCTAGTAGAATTATTGATTAAAACTAGTTAGGAGGATAATCGAGAGAGGTTCTTCTAATGACCAATCCACTTCAAATTCTTGCATAGATTCACGTGTTTAAAATTGGTTCATATTGTGAGGTTGAGACTTAATCGAGGGAGGAGTTTCTATTAATCAATTGAATTATAACCAAGTGAATTCGAGAGACTCACTTGAACATTCGAAGTGAATGGACTAGAGTTAAATACCAAACATTTGTCTTGCACCTATCCTATCAATCCTATCTTCTCCCAATTGATATCTTCCTTTGCTTAATACTTGCTTTGATTATCATTAGCCAATAGTTTAGACTCTTAGTTAATTTTAGTTTTAAATCACATAAATTTCAAATGTTGATCATCTTGGATAACAATCTAGCTACAAACTACGATAATAGTTGTTTAACTCCAATCCATGTGGATATGATATTATAAGTACTATATTCGACTAGCGAGGATATTTAAGTATTTGTTTCAAGCTCATCAACAAGTCCTCCTACAAAGCCTTCCATTGAGGAACCTCCTACCTTGGAATTAAAGTCGTTGCCTCTACATCTTCAGTATAAATTGCTTGGCCCTTGTTATACTTTACTGGTTATTCTTTCTTCTTATTTGACTTACGTGCAAGTAGATTCTACATTGGCGATGCTACAAAAGAGGAATAAGGCTATTAGGTGGACATTGGTGGATATTTGGGGGATAAGCCCCGCATGATGCATGCATAAGATCAACTTGGAGGAAGGCGCCAAACTATCATTTGAACATCAAAGGAGACTAAATGAGGCTATGCAAGAAGTTGTCAAAAAGGAAATTATCAAGTGGTTAGATGCCGGGGTTGTCTACCCATTTTTGATAGTTTGTGGACTTCACCGGTTCAATGTGTCCCGAAGAAGGGGGCATGACGGTGGTCACCAATTACATGAATGAGTTGATTCCTACAAGAACGGTGACCCGTTGGAGTGTGTATGGACTATCACAAGCTCAACAAAGTCACAAGGAAGGATCATTTCCCACTTCCTTTCTTAGATCAAATGCCCGATAGATTGGACGGTCGTGCTTTCTATTGCTTTCTTAATGGGTATCCAGGCTACAACCAAATCCTTATTGCTCCGGAGGATCAATAGAAAATAACCTTTACATGTCCCTATGCTAATTTTGCCTTCAAGCGGATGCCATTTGGTTTGTGCAATACACCGACGACTTTTCAAAGGTGTATGATGGCTATCTTCACGGACATGGTAGAGGACTACCCTGAAGTTTTCATAGATGACTTCTCGGTGGTTGGAGATTATTTTGATGATTGTCTTGCAAATTTAGATAAAGTGTTGGCAAGATGTGAAGAAATAAATTTGGTGCTCAATTGGGAGAAGTGTCATTTCATGGTCGAGGAAGGCAGTGTCCTTGACCACAAAATCTCAAAGAATGGAATTGAAATAGACAAGGAAAAGTTTGATGTTATTTCTAAACTTCAACCTCCATCTTTGGTGAAGGGTGTGTGGAGTTTCTTAGGCCACGCAGGGTTTTTCCGGCATTTCATCAAAGATTTCTCTAAAGTGGTGAACCCGGTTTGCAAACTGCTTGTAAAGGATGCTAAGTTCAATTTCGATGATGATTGCATGAGAGATTTTGAATTGTTAAAGTTCAAGTTAGGGATAGCCACATCGTGGCGGTCATTCATTTCAATTGATGGCATTCTGCGTCATGCCACGACATTAAATCGGGCGCTTCTTGGGAGGAAACCAATATTACTTTTTTTTGTTTTCTTTTGTAGTTAGATGTTATTTTTGTTCTAACTTGATTTGAAGTGTGCTACAGGGATGAGTGTGTCTTATAGGAATTGTGGACAGTAATCTAGCTAAGAGTTGCAAGAATTGCGAACCGCAGTTGAATTGTGCAGACTGCACATTTAGAGGTGCTGCAACAAAAGTGCATTGGGGCCGCACAATTATCTTGTGGAAGGCAAAATGGAAGGTGGAAAATTCCAACTATTTATAGTTTGGTCTGTCAAAAAATGGTCAATCTGCAGCTACAAAAGGAAATATGCGGCCGCACACAAATTTTGCGGACCGAAAACAAGATTCCGACTTAAGCTCACCAGGTAATAGAGTGCTGACCGCAACTAAAATTGTACGGTCGCACTCGCCCCTCCTTCCCTTGGAAAACCAAATAGAATAAATAGAGGGTTAGGGGAGCTATTACGTTTTTTCCCTCTCTGAGCACAAACACAGTTATCTCTTGACATTTCTTGGTAAATCTTTCTGTACACACATACATCTTTGATCAGTCACTCATCACACTCATTCATTGGTATGCTTCAATTTCTTGTTAATATTTTTCTTTTAATTTGTAGTTTTTTTCATTTTAGGTCGTTTTCTCGATAGAATATAATTGTGTATTCATATGGGGGTAAATTTGTAATGGGTTAACTAGTACATGCTCTATGGGGATTGGGTTAATGTATTTTCATTCCTTTATGTTGTTACCATGTCAAAATTTGCACAAAAGTTGCAAAACCTAGATAGAAATACTAGACTATTTGTGTTGTTTTGAATTTTTTTGCCGCACCTGAAATTGTGCGGTCTGCAGAAGTTGATTATAGGGCAGCTTTAGTAAATAAAGGGTCTGTGGCCGCAAGGTAAAATGTGCAGACCGAATAATTTACATTGCGGCGCTAGAATAGCCTTTTAATGTCATTAGAGAGTCTAGAAAATTGTGACTCAAATGTGCGGCTACAGGTTTAATTGTTCGAACCGCAGAAATCATGTTGCGGCCGCGCAACAGCCAATTCTCTATCATCAGAGAGCTGGCACATTTTGGATTTTTGAGTTGCGGCGGCCAAAAAAATGTGCATACCGCATTTCACTTTTTGTGGCCGCAAGGCAAAAAATTATGCAGTCGGCCAAGCCTCATCTCCGGCTGCAAGAAAATTTTGCTGACTGCAGATCCTTATTTTGCTAGCATGATTAAACTGTGGACCCTACTGTGTTCTTGCTGTGTACTATCATATCTCCTTGTTTAACCGAACATTGAATTGTAACTAACAATCACTTCTGCTTGATACAGATAATAGTTTGATCTAGAGGCAGAGGTGACACTTCTAAACGGAGGGATCAACCTTCCAGGTGTCGAGACAAGAGTGCTTACCCCTTGGCCAGCAAAGGACAGTAGTAAAGAAAGCTAGAATCGACATAGGGAGAGGTGTAGATCTCTACCAGATGATCTCTTATGTCCCATCTAAGGAAATATCAGAGGGTAACTCAACCTCTATTCAAGAGCAGTTGGTTGTACAGTCAAGGCCGCCAGGGAGATATCAACTCAGGGATGAGTCGTACTTATCTAATAGCACTTCCGAGGGTTCAGAAAGTTCTAGTTAGGCTTCTGAGCCATCACTACACCTATCCCTGAGGCACAAGATACATCAGTGTAGGACATCACCGATGATGGCAGAGGGGGAGATGCTACACCTGCCGAACTTGAAAGGTTGAAGAAGAAAGAAGTTTGGGAGGACTGTTCTATCAGTGTGGCTACCTTCACCAGCTTTCGTACTTGGTGTCCAGTAAGGTCGCTTACTCTTGAGTGACAATTTCAGTTGAAAGATCTGGAGAAGTACAACCCAGTAGTGTTGAGACAGTTCAATGAACGCAAGGGCTGGATGTGGTTCACCCAGAGTGTGGTGAATGCCAAAGAGTACCTTGTCAGTGAATTGTATGCCAATGTGGCACATATCAAGAAGGGGATAATGGTCACCAAAGTGCGTAACCTCAAAGAAAGATTTAATCAGCATACACTCAATGTATACTTGGCTTTTGAAGATGTTAAGCCAAAGGAATATCTAGAGAAGTTTGAAATGGGAGATACAAACCGACCTTGGTTAGTAGAGATTCTAGCAGCACTAGGGCCACCCCCCCATATGTCCGCTGAGGTTCCTATCCATAGGAATACTCTAAGTTTTGAGGCGAAGGGGTGGCAAACCTTTCTCTGCAACAGACTGGACCCGTGCCAGAATGAGACCTACATACCGATTCCTCGAGCAGTATTTGTTGCTTCTATCATGGCCGGGTACCCTCTCAATATAGGGGCCATGATGTTGGACAATATCTCGATGATTGCTTGGCAAGATGAGTCATCCTATCCATATCCCAACACTATCACAGAAAACCTCACACATGCTAATATAGAGCTAAGGGATTATGACACAAAGGTGAAGCTGAAGAAGCCTTTCACTTGGTATAAAATGATGGATGCAAAAAATCCGAAGAAGAAAGTTCAGCCTCCTACCACTGTAGGCCAGTCTAATGAGCCGGCTATAATATCTTTTGAGGCAGTTGATATTCCATCCACTTGGGCCGATCCTTCATCCATCACCATAACAATACATTTGCCATCATCCACATCCCCTTCTACATCTCTTGCCACAGCTTCCACTTCGGCTTTGAAGCTAGCGCCCATGCCTATTGCCCCATTTTCTGTGCTGCGAGTCTCCCAGACATTGGTGAGCCTCAACAACTGGAGATGGACAACAACTGCAAAGTTGTCTAACTTATCCAGTACTATTGCAGCATAGTGTATTGTTCATGCACCTCAGCTTCCCCCGACAGTTGAAGAGACATTGAAGAAGATCCTAAAGAACCAGAACACCATTATGGCTACCATATTACTGCATGGGGTCAGTGATCAAAGAGCTAGGAAAAGAAACAAAGAATAAGAGAAAGTCCTAGGCCAGCAAGAAGTCAGCGGAAAAGCTTCGGAGACAGGTGACCAAGCTTGCTGCAGCCGGAGATATCCCCTTTGACATGTTGATTGACCTACACCATTCAGGCCCAAATCCTGTAGCACCATCAGCACCGGTGGTACCAACTGGCTAGTCTGATGAACCAGACTTTACTGCCGACACTGCCGAGGCAGTGCATCAAATGTTCACTAACCTAGTCACACCCAATATTGAGGATGATGAGATTTAATTGGATAAGACTGAGGGCTGTGACATTGCTAGGGACACAAAGATGTCCAAGGAGCGATAGGGAGTTTTTTTCACTTTTTCCCCTCTTTTCCTCTTATTTGTTAAGCATAGGGGACAATGCTTATCTTTATTCGGAAGGGGGGTTGGAGTTTATTAATCATATTTGGTACATTCTGAGACATTTGGCCTGTAATAACTTGATATTATTTTCTTTTTCTTTCTTATATATATTCTCTCTTTTTCTCTCATTATGTGTATTCAGTAGTTTTTGTTTATTAGCTTTTTTTTTTCCTTTGTTAGTTCTTAGTTTGAGTTAGTAGCTTCTTTTTATGTTCTAATGGATAATAAGCCTTTAATTTTCTTAATGGGATGGTTCTTTTCAAAGGTAGTTGCTATGTGAACCAGGTGACTCGTCCCAACTATAGATGACGTGACAAACTTCTTAAGGGAATGAGTCCATTTTTGGTGTTTAGGTAATAATAGTAGTAGTAATGAATAAAAGACCTAATTAATTCATGCTCAAAGAGTCAAACATGCTTCAATTTGTACCAACACACTTGACTATGTGCTAATGGTTAGAAAAAAGGTTTTTGAAAGAAATAGCTCTAGCTAGTGACTTTGTGACTCTTGTGTTGACTTTGGCAACCATCTAATGGTTTAATTGAACCATCGTGATTTTTAAACTTGAATGTGGTCGTTGTGGTCCCTTGACTCTATCCTCTTTAACAATCCGATTGTGTGAGGGGTGAGATGAATTGTTACTAGTCCAAGTATCCGTGCGAAGGGTCTAGAACTTGCCCTGAATGTGTTTCAAGGCAAAATCCTAAGTTTTGCTTGGTTTGAATAGTGATTGTAGGCCCTCCTTGGCCCGTTTGAGTTTTCTATTGCCAACCAATGTCATTATCCCTAGTCAACCCCTTTACGAGCCTTTCTCATTTGATGACCATGTTACAAGCCTTTACTCATTTTGTCATGACCCTCTCTTGGCACTCGAGCTTTTCTTAACACTTTTTGAAACAAATAGCTAAAAATGTAAGTTTAGGGGAGAGACAAGGAACTTGAAAAAGGTATCAAGGCAGAAAAGAGAAAAAAAAAATAAGAAGGAAGAGTTGAAGGGATTCAAAAAGAGGTAATGATCCCAAACATGGAGAAATCGAAGAGGGAGTAAATGAATGTAATGATCAAGAAAGAATGATGTTAAGTCTCTCTAATTGTCATGACCCAATTCTATTATAGGTTGTGATGGCGCCTAGCGCTATCGCTAGGCAATCCAACAGTGAACTAATACGTGATTTCCCGTGTTTATAAATTGTCAAGTAATTAAACTTTCCTTAATTTTTAAAGATTTAAGGAATGACAGATTTCAAATAAATAAAATGAAGAAACTGAGTGCAATTATAACCATAGAAATGAACCCAAAACCACAAGTATACTTAGTGTGTACCAAGACCTAATGTCTCAAGTGTACGAGCATCTAATAGAATATACAAAAGAATACTAGTCTACTATCTAAAGTGGAATAGATAGAAAACACAAGCAAAAGAAACTCTCCGGCTTTTGCAGAACGGGCTCAGAAAGGCACCTCACGGCGAAGTCTCAAAAAATCAGGGATGCGCACCGGAATGATATCCAGACGCACCTGCCTCAGATCCTGCACATTCAGTGTAGAAGTGTTGCGTGAGTACATAAACAATATGTACCCAGTAAGTATCTAGTCTAACCTCGAATAAGTAGTGACGAGGGTTCGACTTCGACACTTACTGTGGGCCAATAATATAAAATAATATGAAATTCTAATTAAACATGGTATATATATGAATGACAATGGAACTCGAAGCAAGAAATAAATAAACAATCCTTTCACCGTTAGTAATAACCAAATCATTTTCCTTATTTTCCTCATTTAACATCTAAGTCAAAAGAAACAATATCAAATATAACAGGGTTTCCAATATTATCACGGACGAATTACATCAAGAACGTACGGCTCGATCCAAATATACATAAACATAAATTGTATGCACATCCGAGGGTCGAAAGGCACGAACCATTTATGCATCTATTAACTGCCTAGGCGAACAACCCGCTCGCATGAGAGTAGTGGAAATTCACCCCGCTCGCGGAATATACTAGCGACGCGGTTGCACATAAATTTCTCAAGTTATCATAATCCCTCAATTCTTTTCAAAATGAGAAATTCAACTAGAAACTTTTAAATTCTCAAAATCCTCAACCTCAGCTCTATTCAAGACAATTAATAAGCATAATCAAATAACGGTGTCAACAAGTGATCTCGTCCAAATTCACACGAAAAATAGGTAGTGAGGCCGTCGAAGCAATAATAGACCCAACACGAGTCAGGATCGAATTCACAGGGAGTTAGAATTTGGATTAGGTATATGACTAGAGCTAATGCATGTTGTGCCTTAGATTAGACTTCCACATATTCATTGGTTGTTTTCTATTTCTGCTTTTAGCCAATAATTGAAGATAATAACTAGGAGACAATGTTTTTGGTTTCGAGTGTTTTTCAAATGATAAAGGAATATAGTAAAGAAAAACGTTCAGGTGCAACTCTGCAAGCTAAACTTAACCTAAAAATGAAAAAAAGTTGTATTTATACTAAGCTGAAAATATCTAACAAAAATGCCCCTCCGGAGGTTATGCAGACGCATAATTCTGATGCGGACAGCAAAATGGCCTTATGCGGCCGCACAATTCTGGTGCGGTCCGCACACTTGGGAACTTGGGACTGGAACTTGAGGTCTTCTGTGGTTCGCATAAAAATGGTTGCGGCCACACTAAGGATTCTGTGGCCGCACAAAAGTGATGTAGTCTGCACTCTTCAGCTTTTGACTTTGATAAACTCTCTGATTCTTCAATCTTGCGGACCGCATAATTATAATTCCGGCCGCACTTGATCTCCTGTGACCACATATTTTTGGTGCAGTCCGCACTGTCTGAGCTATCTAAAACCCCTTCTCTGAATCTCATTCTGCGGCCGCACTATAATTGTGCGGTCTGTACTGCTAACTTCTTTTTGCAGTTTTTGCTCTTGTTCACTTTGGACTCCTTTATGAGTTGATTTTTACCTTCTTTGGCTCGTTTCCCAGTATTCCTGCAGTTAACCATATTTCGTTTGTTTTCGGGAATACCTTTAAGCATTTTTGAGCTAAAACGCAAGTAAAAGAAGCGGTCAAAATCCCTACTTATCAACTTCCCCAAACTTAAGCATTTGCTGGTCCTCAATCAAATAAGGCAATTCCCAGCTCGACTAGAAAAAGAGATATTTCAGCTAGCCTAAGGTTAATCAGACACACATCAATTGGGACCAACAATTACCCACAACTTATATGAATTATCAACAATGGAATGATTTGACCTTTTGGAGTACAATAGTTCTAGCGTTACACTAAAGTATCAAGAGTTGACTCTATTCATCAAGGAAGCTCGCTCTTTCACGTAGGTTATTGTGGATTCCAAACTCCTCCTCCTCTACTCTCCATTAGCAAATATCAATTTAGAATGTAACACTCAAAGCAAGGATTGTGAAAAGCTCGCTCATCTCTCTCAAAAGAACGTCACAAGTCCGGCTCTAAGTACCATAAGCTTTCCCCTCATGTAAATCACCACTAATGTATGATCACTCAACTTGAAATCATGTAGGTCTTAAGGCGTTTGGATTAAGGAAGGACTTGTTGGAAAAGAATGGTTTCATTTTTTCTAAGCACTGCATTTTCTCTTTTTGGCTCATACTTTCTCGACTCTTTAAGTCATATTCTTCTTCCTCGGGGGAACTAGAGGGACGTAACATCACTCTTTCTTAAACACGGCATTTATTTTTCTTCTTTTCTATTTACTTCAGCTTTTCCTCCTCATTTTCTTTTGGATTTCCTTCAACTCTTCATTTTATTCACTTTATTTTTGGTATTTTTCTTTTTGTTCTTTTTTTCTTTTCTTTTCTTTGCCTTCCCTTTTCTTCATTTCTTTCTCTTCTTTGTACCTTTCATCACTTTCAAACTCCTCTTCTCTCCCCCAAACTTATGTTTTTGCCAATTATTTCTCAAGAATACTAGGAAAGATTAGGTGCCAAGAGAAGGTCATTACAAAACGGATGAAGGCTTGTAACATGGTTATTGAAACAAAAAGGGCTTTCGGTTCAAAGGGGTTGACTAGAGATATCACATTAGCCGTCCATGAAAGATTTCAAATTTCAAATCGGATCAAGGATAGCCTACGATCATTTCTCAAGCAAATCTACACTTAGAATTTTGCCTAGACAAATATTCGGGGCAAGTTCTAGACCATTAGCACGGGTTCTTGGACTTGCAACTAAACATCTCACCTTTCACACTTCTGTATTGCTAAAGAGAACAGAGTCGATGGCCCACAATAATCCTTGCTAAGATTGAAAATCACAAATGCTCGATTTGAACCACTCGATGACAGCTTAAGTCAACCCAAGAGTCAAAAGAGTCACAACTAAAGCTATTCTTCTGCCAACAACTTGTTTTTAACCATACGATCATATGTAAGTATGTTGGTACCAAGTAAAGCGTGCTTGAGACCCCTTTTATTCATTACTACTATTTATACTAAAACATAAAAGAAAATAGACTTAAGCCCTTAAGGAGGTTATCAGGCCATCCATCATTGGGGAGAGCCATCCGGTTCATACAAAATCCACCTTTGGAAAGAACTGTGGCATTAAGAAAACCAAAGGCTTATTGATCACTCAAAACGTAAAAAAAATCTAGCAAATTAAAGAAGCTATGAAATAAACTACAAAGAGCGAGATAAATGAATGTACAAATCGAAGTCAAATGAATATATACATAAGGGAGAATAATATATACATAAGGGGAATGAATATTTACATCAAATGGCAAAAATATATGCATACCAATTGAAAATAAAGATGAAAAAAAATAGTATCAGAGTTATTACAACCCAAATGTCAAAATAATCAGAATAGACCACCCCCAAATGAAAAATAAGCATTGTCCCTAATGCTTAACAAAAATAAGAACAGGGAAAGGGTAGAAAGTTAAGAGTAACTCCCTATGTGGTCTCAGTACGCATGGGATCCTCAGCAACCTCAGCCTAAAGTTGTATCTCATCATCACCAGGCTGTGGGTCAACTGGGTTGCTGAGGGTCATCTCCCCAGCTGTGTGGGATGTGGTAACCAGCTCCTCAAACTGGCCGGCTGTTGCATCTGGTGCTATCTGTGCTGCTGGTGGGGTTGTCTCCATGAGCAGATCCAATGGCAAATCCCCTGCAGATGCAATCTTCTCGACCTCCTTAGTCAACTTCTCCATGGACTTCTTTGAAGCTTGATACTTCTTCATCTTTTTTACCTTCTTGGTCAAGTCTTCAATGACCTTCCTATGTGCTTCTAGAGTATCTGTAATAGTCTTCTGCTTTTCTAGAATCTTCTTCAATGCTTCCTCCACTGACGGAGGTACATGTGGCTGTGTTGGGGTTAGTGAGGCTAAGAATTGTACTGCAACAACACTGGAGATATCAGTCAGCTCTGTAGTAGTTGCGTGCATCTAGTTGTTGAGACTAGCTAATGTCTAGGAGACTCGCAGCGCAGTCTGAGGATAGGTAGATGAAGTAGGCACTAGCAATAGTACTGAAAGTCTGGCAGAAGCAGGAGGTCTGGTAGATAAAGATGGTGGCATGGCTATCCCGGTAGAAGTACCAGCTGCTGTGGAAGGTTCGGCAGCTGAACCAGTAACCACTACCACTGGCTCCTCAAACTGGTCAGTGAGGTAGTAGCTTTACCCTTGAACTTAGGGTTGTTAGCTCCTTAAAGGCGGTACCAGGAGAAAGGCTTCTTAGCTTTCACATTTGTAACATAATGCTTGGACTCCACTCTTTGATCCCTAAAATACTCGGTGAGGAAGTTTGGGTACGGATAGGATCTCTCACTCTTCTGGACAGCTAGAGTGATGTTGGTGACATGATTTCACCAATATTTATCAGATACTCAGCCATAATCGAGACCACCAGAACTATAGGGGAATTGGGAGCATATTTTTGTTAAGGCATGGGTCAATACGGCTATACACAAATGTTTGCCACCATTTTACTTCAAAGTCTAGGGTGGCCCAAAGAATTGGAACTCCAGCTGTGAGCCACGGAGGCGTTGACCTTGGAATCATCAAAATCTCAGCAAACCACAAACGAGCTACATCACCCTTGACCAGTTTCTCCAAATACTGCACTGCCTCAACTTCTTCAAAACCCACATATGTGTTCAGTGCACAGGAGTCAAAATGGGATTTCAGATTCCGCACTTTTGTCACTTTCGTTTCTTGCTTGATGTGAGCAACATTTGCGTAGAACTCCTTGACGAGGTATTCATTTGCGTGAACCAGCTCCAACCCTTCAGCTCTTGAAATTGCCTAAGTACATTGGGTTGTGTTTTTTCAGGTCTTTCATCAAAAATTGTCGCTCAAGAGTGAACGACCTTTGTCGCCACTATTACCAAAACTTTTCAAAGGCATTTGCACTAGCAAAACGGTCCTCCCAAATCTCTTGTCTCCTTGACCTCTCCAACCCTGCCACTACAGTGTCTCCCCCATATCCCATCATCATCATCATCTATATTTATTGGAGCCGGGGGAGCATTGAGGAAGATGGTGCAGAATCTTGACTTCCCTCTTACAAACCTTCTAATGAACTGTTAGATGAGGAGGAATCATCTACCAAATGAAATCTCCCAGGAAATTGCTGTCTTTGTAATCATTGGGCACTAACTATGCTTGCATGGAGTTACCCTTAGAAGTTTCCCCAGACGGGACATACTCACTAGTCTCCGAAGTGTCAGGGGCAGGGGCTCTATGTGTTGTTGCTTTCTTGATTATAACTTTTCGGAGTGATAGAGGCAGGATGCTTTTGCCTCGACACCGGCCTCGGGAGTGTTCTGCCCTCCCTTGTGGTGTATCTCCTTTACCACGAGAACGAACCATTACCTCCAGGATATAAGAACAAGAATCAGTCACGATTGAAGGTTATAATACATACACAAACACAAAAATACAGGATGGAAAGTTGCAGTAAAAGTGTCTCAAACTGGCAGTGCTGTCACACCCCGAATCCGAGGGACATGACCGGCAAGGCCCCGAAAGGAAAGGGACTCACCAATTAAGCTGGCGGGAAGTGATGAAGAGCTACGGTCGGTGGACTGGAGTACCTGCTATGGATCCACCTACAATCATAACACGAATGTAGCGCCCCCGGCAAAAGGGACGTCAGTACATTTGAATTGTACTGGTATGTATGAACAAACTTGCTCCAAGTAAACTCAAGCCATATACAAGTAGGTAACAGTAATAGAAACAACAATCAAATGCACAAGAAAGGAACAATCAAGCCAAAAAAGTTTTATATCTCTCCTGTTTCCCCCTTCCACAATTCCACGTCAATGATTTCACAATTTGCCCATATGTTTATTTCAATGGTGATTTCGATCACTTTCCACCCTTATCACCACAACCCACACCTTATAACTTCGTGTTGCGGCGCGCAACCCGATCCCATCGTACAATCACAATTCACCAACAACACAATAACAATCAACAATTTACAAAGATCAACAAAAACACTTCTTAAGAAATAACAACAACAATTTTCAAGTATTTCCACCACCATCAATACTATTTTCCATCATATCCAACAACTCACATATGTTTTACATCACAACAACAATTTCCCACAATAAGCCATAGATGTGGTTATCACAGTTATTCTAGTTGCATCATTTACGATTTTTCTTTTGTCATTTGCTCCTCAATTCTTACCACAAGCACAATCACAATCACAAATAATTTTATTAATAAGCCACGCAGATATCACATACCAAACATTCGTACACCAAACAAGGCGATTCTACAATGATCAAGGTTAGCCATACATACCTGGAGCCGAATCCCCTTTTAATATCTACTTCCAACTTTACCAAAAAACCTGGCAACGTCAATCTAGTGCACAAATTAATACATATTTCTTAGAATCAAAGTTCACAATCACTACCCAAACATANTGGGCCTGGGTCACTTTGGAAAATCAAATTGATGAAGATTGCTTTCTCTCTCAAGAACCCTCTCTTCCCTCTCTCTTATTTTGCCCAGTAACGTGATTAAAATGAGGGGTTGGGGTGTTTTATTAAAAAGGGGGTCGGGTTTAAAATTTAGAAAATTTAGAATCCTAAGAAGGATTTGCGATTGCACTTTGCGATCGCAGAATCGAAATGCAGTCCGCAGATTGGACCGCAGAAGTGTCCCAGAACTCTGAGCATTTCTGCTTGGGAATGCGACAGGAATGCAGTCCGCATTCCTGTTCTACGGTCGCATAATGCACCGCAGAACTGACCTTCACAAATCCTTGAGAAATTTATGCGACGGTAATACGGTCCGCATATGGATTATGCGATCGCATAATGGACCGCATTTTCAACATCAATTTCGACTAACTCTCTGATTAACTCTGCGGCAGAAATGCGGTCCGCATACCTGATCTGCGACCGCATTATGGACCGCATAACAACAATTTTTTGGAAAATTTTGATTCTTGATTTTAAGTGCAAAATCAGTAAAAAGTGTCCGAACCGTGGCTCGCCAGATCGCCTCGAAGAATTCTACACATTCCTAACACATATTCGGAACTTGGCACTACGAGCTACTAGGTTTTGAGCACAAAATTTTATGGGGCCATACAAGTGCGGACCGCACAAAAGTGAGTGAGGCTGAAGACTACCCATTGCGGACCATATAAAAATCAGTGCGGCCACAGGATGTTCATTGTGGACCGTATAAAAATGTGTGCAGCCACAGAGCCCCAGGTTTTGACTACTGGGGTCTCTGAACTTGCAACACTGCAGACCGTACAAAATTGAGTGTGACAGCATAAGTCCATTGCGGACCACACAATTTTTTTTGTGGCCGCATAAGTCAAGATTCTCAGATAATGGAGGGCAGCGAATCGCACAAAATTGTGTGCGGACGCACAATTCAAATTTACTAGGCACTGACCTAGGGTTCATGCATTTTTGTTCTCTAATTTCCCGTTTGATACCGGATAAAGCAAATCTTGGTTTTCGTTTTCCTTGTGAAGGAGACATGGTTTTAGCAAGCAAACCTTATTAGCACATTACCCAGACCCCAATTATCATACAAAAGCTACCCATATGATTTCTAAGTAAAAATAACAAACCTCTGACATTTTTAGCATGAAATTAACCCTAAATCTAAGAACAAAAGCAAATAAAAGATAAAGAATCTAATGAGGAATTGAACATACCAATAATGAAGATGCAGGTGATGAAATGAGACGATAATTTGAGATCAAACGGGAATTTCACTGTGCAAGCTTGTCTTTAGGTCTCATAGGAGCGAAAAGTGTAAAAAGAAGAGAGAAGTTCTATTTATACTTTTTACCCATGGGACCCAGTCTTTTACATGAGTGCGGCCGCATAATTTTGATGCGGACTGCACTCCTTACCTGTCCTCTGAGAATTCACACTGCGGACCGCACCAAATTGAGTGTGGATGCAGCATCAGTGCGGACTGCACAAAATGTGTGCGGCCGCATTTCCTTAAGCATTTTTGACAGACCAACTTCAAAAACTATGCATTAACACTTAGCCAAATTTTTCATGCACAATCCCTGTAATGCACCCCCATTTCTGCATATACTTGAAAATTGGTTAGCACAAAACCAAACCTATCTAAAAATAAGGAATAGAAAAGAAAGAAAAAGACATTGGTTGCCTCCCAAGAAGCGCCTGATTTAACATCGCGGCACGATGCAGATTACCAATCATGTGAAATAGAGAACTGCACAACGTGACCATCATCAACCTTGCCAAGATAATGTTTAACACGGTGCCCAAAGACTTTAAAAACCTCATCATTCTTATTTTTAAATATAGAGCACCAAAGGGGGTTACATTCACTACTTCAAAGATCCCACTCCATTTTGATTTAAACTTTCCCGGAAACATCCTCAACCAGGAATTGAACAATAACACCAAATCACCTTCTTTGAACTCCTTGTTGTGGATATACTTGTCATGGAGGTACTTCATCTTCTCCTTATAAAGGGACGAACTTGTGTAGGCATGATACCAGAATTCATCAAGCTCATTCATATGTTCCACTCTTAGGTTAGCCACGGCATCCCACTCAAGGTTTAAGTTCTTTAAAGCCCACATGGATTTATGCTCAAGTTCTACCGAAAGATGACATGCCTTCCCTAACACCAATCGATCTGGAGACATCCTAAGTAGCGTCTTGTAGGTCGTCCTATAAGCCCAAAGAGCATCATCAAGTTTTCTGGACCAATCTGTCCGGTTGGCATTAACATTCTTTGACAAAATACTCTTGATCTTCTAGTTGGAGACTTCTACCTATCCACTTTCTTGAGGATGGTGGTGGAGACTTTATGAGTGACACCATACTTGGTGAGTAAGGTATAAAAATATCGGTGGCAAAAAATGCGAACCCCCATCACTAATAATGGCCCTCGGAGTACCAAACCTTGTAAATATGCTTTTTTTCAAGAATGCCACCACACTCCTCTCTTCATTGATGGGCAAAGAAACGGCCTTGACCCACTTGGAAACATAATCAACTATGACTAGAATGTAGGTGTTCCCTCAAGAACTAACAAATGGACCCATGAAATCAGTACCCCACACAAAATGGTGGTGAGAGGCATTTCATTCTTTGTTGAGATCCTACCGGCCCTTTGGCATTTATCACAACACTTGAAAAGCTCACTAGCGTCCTTATAGAGGGTAGGCCAATAGGATCCACAAGTCAAAAACTTTGTATCCGTTCGGGCTCTACCATGATGACCACCATACGATGAAGAGTGGCAAGCTTCAAGAATTCCCATTTGTTCTTCTTTCGGAACACATCGCCGGATCACACCATTGGTACATATTCGAAAAATATATGGCTCATCCCAATAGTAATCCAAATAATCCCATTTGAGCTTCTTCCTTTGGTTTGAAGAGAACTTATTCGGTACAATGCCGCTCATGAGATAGTTGGATAAATCGACAAACCATGGAATCCCGTTCATTAAAATGGATAAGAGTTGCTCGTTGGGAAATGAATCATTGATCTCAAGGCCATCATGTGGCCTCCCCCTCCTCCAAACGGGATAAGTGGTCCGCCACTTGATTCTCACTACCCTTGCGGTCTTAAATCTCTAGATCAAACTCTTGCAAAAGAAGCACTCACTGCATCAACCTTGCCTTGGAATCCTTCTTGCTCATCAAATATCGAAGCGTCGCATGCTCTGTGTGAACAATCACCTTTGTACCCATCAAATACGGCTGAAACTTCTCCATGGAAAAACAAATAGAAGGTAACTCATTTTCGGTCACTGTGTAGTTGACTTGGGCATCATTCATGGTATTGCTAGCATAGTATACCGGATGGAAGATTTAGTTGATTCTTTGCCCCAATACCGTTCCAACCGCAACATCACTAGCATCACACATGAGCTCAAAAGGCAAGCTCCAATCCGGTGCGCTGATAATAGAATTAATAGTCGACTTGAACTTAAGAAACTCGAATGCCTTCATACAATCTTCATTGAAATGGAACTTGGCATCCTTCTCCAAAAGTTTACACAAAGGGTTTACTACCTTGGAAAAGTCCTTGATGAATCGGTGATAAAAGCCTGCATGACCCAAGAAGCTCCTCACTCCCTTCACGGATGTAGGAGGAGGGATTTTGGAGATCACCTCAATTTTAGCTTGGTTAACCTTAATACCATGTTTTGAAATTTTGTGGTCGAGGACAATGCCTTCCTCGACCATGAAGTGACACTTTTCCCAGTTCAACACCAAATTGGTCTCCTCACATCTAGCTAATATCCTATCTAAATTGTTTAAACACTCTTCAAACGAGTTCCCAACCATAGAAAAATCATCCATAAAGACTTCAAGAATGTCCTCCGCCATGTCGATAAAAATAGCCATAATACATCGTTGAAAAGTCACTGGGTCATTACACAACCAAAAGGCATCCTTGAAAATGAGAAAGTACCATAAGGACATGTGAAAGTGGTCTTCTCTTGGTCATCGGGAGCAATTAGAATTTGGTTATAGCCATCCATGGAAGCAATAAAAAGCACGCCTGGCCAACCTATCAGCATTTGGTCAAGAAATGGAAGCGGGAAATGATCTTTCCATGTAACTTTGTTGAGCTTCCTATAGTCCGTGCACGCTCTCCACCCGATGACGGTTCTTGTTTGGATCAATTCATTCTTGTCATTTGTCACCACAGTCATGCCCCCTTTCTTTGGGACACATTGCACTGGAGAGGTCCACGAGTTATCAAAAATGGGGCACAATCCCCAACATCTAACCACTTGGTTATCTAATTCTTCACCACCTCTTGTATTGCTTCATTCAATCTTCTTTAATGTTCAATTGAGGGTTTGGTGCCCTCCCCCAAAATAATCTTGTGCATGCAAAAGGTGGGGCTTATGCCCCAGATATCTGTTAAAGTCCAACCGATTGCTCTTTTCCTCCTTTATAGCACCTCCAAAGTGGACTCTACCTGCATATTAGTTAAGCACGAATAAAGGATAAATGGTAAAGTAGAGGAAGGGCCAAGGAATTCATACCTGAGGTGTGGGGGCAATGGCTTGAGCTCAGGTAGGAGGCTCCTCGATTGAGGGCTTTGTCGGAGGATTCTTCCGCTTTTCAATATCCAAAGATAGTTTTCGAAACTCATAAGCGTACGACCCATGCCTTGCAATGCATTAACACACTCCACATAGCCATCACTCTCCTCATCTTCATCTAGGTTGAGCAAAATGGCTTCCAATTTGTCCTCAACATTCATTGTTATACTAGCATCATCAACTATCACATCAGACACCAAATCGACAAATGAACAAACTTTATTACTATTCGGTTGCCTCATTGATTTGTACACATGAAAGACCACCTTTTCGTCACCCACCCGAAAAGTGATCTCACCGGCTCCCACATCAATAAGAGCCTTCCCCGTAGCAAGGAAAGGTCTACCCAAAATGATAGGAACCTCATAGTCCACTTCACAATCAAGGATAACGAAGTCCGCTGGGAGGATGAACCTATCAACTCTAACCAAAACATCATCAATGATATCCAAAGGCCTCTTCATTGTCTGATCCACCATTTTTAACCTCATGGATGTGGGTCTTGGTTGCCCAATTCCCAAAGTTTTGAACACCGAGTAGGGAATCACGTTGATACTTGCCCCGAGATCACATAATGCTTTGAAAACATCGGCACTCCTAATAGTGCAAGAAATAGTGAAAGCACCCGGATCTTCCAACTTTGGAGCCATTGAGTGCACAATAGAACTCACTTGATGAGTCATCTTGATGGTTTCACAATTCATTGATCTTTTCTTGGTTACCAAATCTTTCATGAATTTTGCATATCCCGGCATTTGCTCCAATACCTCAACCAATGGCACACTTATGGAAAAACTCTTCATCATATTAATAAACTTTTTGAATTGGTTCTCACTGTTTTGCTTTGCATGCCTTTGAGGGTATGGAGGAGGAGGACTTGGTGTTGGTGCCTTAGCCTTTGGCACCACCGGTTCCGGCATGTCAATCACGTGTTCCCTAGATTGGTTCACCTCTTCTTGCATCTCCTCCATACTTTCATCTATATTAATTCTCACTTCTTCATTAGCTTGAAACACATTGCTTAGGATTTCATCCTCTTGAACCACAACATCTTCATCCAAAATCCTTTTTTGATTTGAGGTGGTTGCATCTCCAACTTTTCCACTTCTAGTAGTCACGGACATAGCATGTCCCATATTATTTCCACCCTTGAGTTCACCACCGTGTTACTAGGTAGTTCCCTCTTAGGAAGAGTGTTCAAAGCTTGTGAGATTTGGCTGAACTGAACCTCCAAATTTCGAATAGAAGTGTTTTGCGGGGCTATTTAAGCATCAAAGTTGGCATTCTTATCCATCATTTGTTTAAACGTGTGTTAAATTCCACCCATCGTATTCGAAGAAGAGCTCGGGCCTTGAGAAGGATAGGGAGGTGGATTTTTTGGTTTTTGGAACATCAGAGGCCTTTGAAAACCCGGCCCCCGGTTGTTGTTGTTGTTCCACCCTCCTTGATTATTAATTCCCCAATTGCCTTGATTGTTGTTTCTCCAATTGCCTTGATTACCCCAATTGCTTGATTTCCTTGACTGTTCCAATTGCTTTGATCCAATTACCACCACTCCAATTGCCTTGGTGGTTTTTCTTTATTCATTTTGCCCTTGAACATTGTTTCTTTGACCTTGATAATTATTGACATATTAAACTTCTTCATCTTGCTCATTAAATGGATCACCTTGATCATAACCACTACTATCTTGCATAAATTGCTCCGAACGGTTTTGCATTTGTTGACCTTGTTGCCATTTTTTGTTTACCATCATATTAGAATGCACTTGTTTCGGCCCTTGAACTTGTTGAAGTTGTGCCTTGGCCAATTAGTTCATGGTAGTTATCAACTCGGCTATAGCTTGCACATGGTCATATAGCTCCTTATGTCGGTAAATAACATTAGGGTTACCTTGTGGCATATTGGCTCTACTTTTCCATGCTGAAGAGGTATCTGACATTTCTTTAAGAATGTCCCAAGCTTCGGAATATGGCATGTTCATGAAGTTGCCCCCGGCGAGTTGGTTAACCACACATTGATTAGTTGTGTTGATTCCCCTGTAGAATGTTAATTGGATCATGACCTCGGTCATATCATTGTTTGGACACTCTTTAACCATGGTACGATATCTTTCCCAAATCTCATGAAATGGCTCATTGGGTTCTTGCTTGAAGGCAAGAATCTCATCTCGAAGCATTGCCATATGTCCCGGAGAGAAGAATTTGGAAATGAACTTTTCTGCCAACTCATCCCAAGTGGTGATGGAATGGTTGGGCAACCTCTCTAACCATTCCAATGTTTTTCCCCATAGAGAAAGGGGAAATAGCCTCAACCACAGCACTTCCTCAGAAATATTTGTTAGCTTGCTCCCCCAACAAGTATCGACAAACACCTTGAGATGCTTGTAGGCATTTTGGTTCGGAGCCCCAGTGAAGAAACCATGTTGTTCAAGTAGTGTAAGCATCACATTTGTAATTTGGAAGTTGCTCGCCCTAATGCGGCGCGGGACTATAGCACTTGCATAACCCTCGTTTGGAAATTTTCACTGGGCTGGCGCTCTTGGTAGTGGTGGGGGAGGGACGGGCACATTATCGTGAGGTAGGCGGCCTTGTCTATTAGCTTGAGTTTCAATAGGAACCTCATCCATGGCATCATCATCCACGTCCTCCCCGAAGTGCACACTTTGGATGGACTCGTTGTTGAGAGCCATATTTGTACCTAGAATCAATACAGACACAAAATTAGTAACTTGGAAGGAAAGAGATAAAACACACAAAAATCTAGATATATAGCTAAATCCATTTAACTCCCCGTCAACGGCGCCAAAATTTGATCTCGCCCAAACTCACCCCACAAATAGGTATTGAGGCGGTCGAAGTAATAATAAACCCAACACGAGTCCGGATCAAATACGGAGGGAGTTAGAATATGGATTATGTATACAACTAGAGCAAATACATGTTGTGCCTTAGATTGGACTTCCACATATTCATTGGTTATTTTCTATTTCTATGTTTACCTAATGATTGAAGATAAAAACTAGGAGACAATGTTTTTAGTTTTGAGTGTTTTTCAAATGATAAAGGAATCTAGGGTCGTGACCTCCACCTAGGTGGCTACCTAACGGGTTATAAACTATAGGTAAAGTTTGCTTTATCGGGGGGGTCGTGGTATAGCAAACACACGCAATTGCTCACTCTATACCTCTCGGTAGTTTGAGTGATTTTGCCCAATTTGGCTTTCTCAAGGCCAAATGGGTGTTCACACAAATCAAGTGATATAAGCTCAAGTCGGGTCTTACTATCTCTATATTTGACCCTTTAATTGGGGCTATCAATTTCTTGAATTTACCCCAATTCCTTGCTAGCCAAGTTTTCCTAAACCTAGTCTCTCTTTCTCAAGCAAAGACTAGGTCAAAAAGGCATGAATCAATGTTTGCAACCACTAATTCTAGAATTTAAGCATAAACAAGGCTAGATATCACTAACCCAATCACAAACAAGCCCTAAATTAAATACTTATTAAATATCCACTCTAGGGTTGAGCCACAACCCTAGCTAAAGATTTAACTACTCATGAAAAATGAAGAAATGCAAGAACAAATTAAGATAGAATGCATAATCATAGATTAAACAAAGAAAATCTAGTGTTAAGAAGTCAATCTATTACAAAACTTAACGAAGTAAAGAAAAACGTTAAGGTGCACCTCTGTAAACTAAACTTAACCTAAAATGACAAAAAGTTGTATAGTAAGCTAAAAATATCTGACAAAAATTCCCTTACGGAGGTTATGCGGACGCATAATTCTGATGCAGACCGCAAAATGGCCTTATACGGCTGCACACTTGGGAACTTGGGACTCGAATTTGAGGTCTTATGTGGTCCGCATAAAAATGGTTGTGACCGCACTGAGGATTCTGCGGCCAAAGTGATGCGGTCCACACTCTTCAGCTTTTGGACTTTGCTCAACTCTCTGATTCTTCAATCTTGCGAACCGCATAATTATAATTTCGGCCGCACTTGATCTCCTACAGCCGCACTTCATCTCCTACAGCCACACATTTTTGGTGCGGTTCACACTATCTGAGCTGTCTAAAACCCCTTCTCCGAATCTCATTCTGCTGCCGCACTAGAATTGTCCGGTTCGCACTGCTAACTTCTTTGCCCAGTTTTGTCTCTTGTTCACTTTTGACTCCTTTATGAGTTGTTTTTCTCTTCTTCTTTGGCTCGTTTTCCAATATTCCTGCAAGTAAGCACATTTTGTTAGTTTCTTGGAATACCTTTAAGCATTTTGAGCTAAAACGCAAGTAAAAGAAGTGTTCAAAATCCCTACTTATCAACAAGACATGGTGTAAACCTAAAACTACCCGGACTTAACCATGAATAGTAGCTAGGTACGGACTCAAGCACATACAAATTTAGTTAACTCCCTCATACCAGATTAGAAAAGAGATTACCTCCTACTTTCCGGTCCAAGATTGTGCTAAATCCCCAAATTCGGTGCTAACAATTTGAAACTAGTAAAATGTTATATAAAATAATCAGTACATGCTCAAAAGTTCATATCCTAGCGATCAAAGTGATTTCCCAAGCCTATTAGAAGAATCCCTAAAATTTACCCTCGGGGCCCGTGTGCCTGGATTGTTGAATTTTTTTAAAGAAAGTCGTTACCCATAAACTCATGAACTCAAATATATGATTTTTACTAAATTCCATAACAAATTTTGTGGTTAAATCTCGTTTTTATCAAAAACCCAGGCTTTCACCTAAACCCATGATTTCCACTAATTTACATATTATAATCTACCCATAAGTTATGTATTTAACTCATATTTGTTAGGAATTACTTAGCTCAATTAGTTGATGAAAATCCCTCTCTAACCAGCTCCAAAATCGCACCCAAAAAGAGTAAGAAATGAGAAAAATGCCTAAGTCCTGTATTTAAAACAATCTTACTGCCCAGCGGTTACCGTGCCTGCGAGCCCACTGCCGCACCTGCGGTTTTGCTTCTATGGGGAAAACCTCACAAGTGCGGTTTTTGCCAACACTCGCACTTGCAGAGCTGGGACCGCTCCTGTGCAACGGCTTCTGCAATCGCTCAGCACCTGCGAACACTGCAGCTTCTGCAGTCATAGCCATCTCACCTGCGTGTTCGCAGTTGCACTGAACCTCTCGCTCCTGCGGATCCTGGGCAGCCTTCTCTTGTCCCTTTTGCGGCTCGTGGCTCACACCTGCGGCTGGCCAAGTGCAGGTGCAATTACACCAACAGTTACGAGATTTAGCTGTTGCTCCCAAGTCCCAACTTGGTTTGAGCCTCGTCTGATTAACACCTAGGGCCCTCGAGGCCCCGGCCTAACATACCAACAAGTTTGGAATCATAAAACGGACTCGCTCAAACTCTCAAAATTCCCAAACAACATCAAAACAAAGAATCACATTCCCAAACCAATTGAATCAAACATATGAATTTTAAGTTCTTCAATTTACTCCCAATGCGTCGAAATGTACTTAAACTACTCGGAATGATACCAAATTTTGCATGCAAGTCTTAAATGACATTAAGGAATTATTCTCGGTCTCAAAATTCTATTTGGAACTCGATGTCACCAAAACCTACTTAAAACCAAATTTAATGAACTTCAAAAACCTTCAAAGAACCAACTCTCACTATTAGGCGCTGAAATGCTCTCGGATCATACAAAACCCAATCCGCACATACGCCCAAGTCTGAAATAATCATATAAACCTATTGGAACCATCAAATCCCGATTCTGAGGTGTTTATTCAAAATCTTGACCGAAGTCAAACTTAGCCTTTTTAGCCAACCTTAGGGAACCAAGTATTCCGATTTCAACCCGTACCCTTAAAATTCCCGAACTAACCATCCCTACAAGTCATAAAATAGTAAAAGCACATATGGGTAGTCTTATTTAGGGGAACGGGGTCTGAAAAGCCAAACGGCCGATTGGGTTGTTATATTCTCCACCTCTTAAACAAGAATTCGTCCTCTAACGTGTCTAGAATCATACCTGGAGTGCTGAATAAGTGTGGATATCTTCTCTGCATGTCCTCATTGGACTCCTAGGTTTCTTCCTCGACTGGTTGACCTCTCCACTGAACCTTTACCGTGGCATTCCTCTTTGACCTTAACTGGCGAACGTGCCTATCAACAATGGAAACTGGCTCCTCCTCATAACCCAGGCTCTCACCTAACTGAATCTTGCTGAAGTCTAACACATGTGACCTATCGGCATGATTCCTCCGGAGCACAGACACGTGGAAAACCAGATAAACTCCCAATAGACTTGGAGGCAAAGTAAGCTCATAAGCAACCTCCCCAACTCATCTCAACACCTCAAATGGTCCTATAAACCTTGGGCTCAACTTGCCCTTCTTCCCAAACCTCATGATCCCCATTCATCGGTGAGACTTTCAAGAGAACCTTCTCGCCCACCATAAATGATAAATCACGCGCCTTCTGATCTACATGACTCTTTTGTTTGGACTGTGCTGTGCAAAGTCACCCTGAATCAACTTTACCTTTTCCAAGGCATCCTTCACCAAATCAGTACCATATGACTTGGCCTTTTCGGGCTCAAACCACCCAATGGGAGAATGACATCGTCGACCATATAAAGCCTCAAATGGAGCCATCTCAATATTGGACTGATAACTGTTATTGTAAAAAAACTCAGCCAAGGGAAAGAATCGATCCCACTATCCCACAAAGTCAATCACACATGCTCTGAGTATGTCCTCAAGATCTAAACTGTCCGCTACGACTGCCCTCCGGTCTGTGGATGAAATATTGTGTTGAGCTCTACACAGGTCCCCAACTCACTTTGTACTGCTCTCAGAACTGCGAGGTAAATTGAGGGCCTCTATTTGATATGATAGAAACAGGCACCCCATGTAATCGAACTATCTTTTGAATGTAAATCTCGGCCAACCTCTTTTAAGTATATGTAGTCACAACTGGGATGAAGTTTGCCGACTTGGTCAATCTGTCAACAATGACCCAAATTGCATCAAACTTCCGCAAGGTCCGCGGCAACCCAACTACGAAGTCCATAGTAATGTGCTCCCATTTCCACTCAGGTATAGTCATCTGGTGAAGTAAGCCACCTAGATTCTAGTTCTCATACATAACCTGCAGCAATTTAGGCATCTTGCCAAATACTCAACTATGTCTTTCTTCATCCGCCACCACCAATATTGTTTCCTCAGGTCGCGATATATTTTTGTAGCACCTAGATGAATGGAATACTGAAAACTGTGTGCTTTCTCTATAATCCTCTCTCAAGCCATCAACATTAGGAACCCATAGATAATGCTACAGTTGTTGATAGAACCCTCCTTGGCACCACCCTGTAGTAAACTGTCTCTCTAAGAACCATCAAGTGCGGATCATCAAATTGTCAAGCCTTGATCTGCTTCAATAGTAAAGACTGGGCAACGACGTATGCAAGAACTCGGCTGGGCTCTGAAATATCCAACCTTACAAGTATGTTAGCAAAGGACTGAATGTCTAAAGCTAGTGACCTCTCCTCTGCTGAAATGAATTCCAAGCTACCCATACTCTTTGCCTTTCCGCTCAAGGCATCCGCGAACACATTCGCCTTACCCGAATGATAAAGAATGGTGATATCATAATCCTTCAGTAACTCAAGCCATCTGCGCTGCAAATTGAGATCCCTTTGCTTGCATAAATGCTACAAGTTGCGATGATCAGTGTAAACCTCACAGGACACCCCATAAAGATAATGCCTCCAGAACTTAAGAGCATGAATAATCGTGACCAACTCCAAATCGTGCACATGATAATTCTTATCATGGGGCTTCAGTTGATGTAAAACATATGCACTAACTCGCCCCTCCTGCATCAATACACAACCCAAACCAACACATGAAGCATCGAAATACACAGTTACATCCTCGAACCGAAAGGCAACACTAGAACTGGTGATATAGTCAAAGTAGTCTTGAGCTTTTGGAAGCTCGTCTCACAATCATCGTACCAGTGGAACGGAACACCCTTTTGGGTTAATATGGTCAAAGGTGATAAAATAAATGAGAATCCCTCCACAAACCAATGATAATAACCCGATAACCCCAAGAAGCTCCTGATGTCGGTTACCGTAGTTGGATGAGGCCAACTCTTGACTATCTCAATCTTCTTGGGATCCACCTTAATACCCTAGCATGATACAACATGCCCCAATAATGTTAAATAATCTAGCCAAAACTCAGTACCCTTGGAGAACTTAGCATATAGCTTCTATTCCGGCAAAGTTTGAAGCACCACTTCAAATGGTGTTCGTATTCCTCCATGATGCGCGAGTAGATCAAAATGCCATCAATGAAGACAATGACAAACAGATCAATTTATGGCCTGAAAACCCTGTTCATCAAGTCCATAAACGCTGCTGGGGAGTTAGTCAACCCGAAGGACATTACTAGAAACTCATAATGGCCATATCTAGTATGGAAAGCGGTCTTCGGAACATCCGAGTCCCGAATCTTTAACTGATGGTAGCCCGATCTCAAGTCGATCTTAGAGAACACCCTGGCACCTTGAAACTGATAAAACAAATCATTAATACACGGCAACAGCTACTTGTTCTTAATGGTAACTTTGTTCAACTGGCGGTAATCAACGCACATCCGCATGGTCCCATCTTTCTTCTTCACAAATAAGACTGGTGCACTCCAAGGTGATACACTTGATCTAACGAACCCCTTTACTAGAAGCTCCTCAAGTTTCTCCTTCAACTCTTTCGGAGCCATACGGTACGATGGAATAGATTTAGGCTGGGTAACATGATCCAAATCAATGTAAAGATCAATATCACCATCTGGTGTCCTGCGTGGAAGATCAAAGGGAAACACATTGGGGAACTCCCAGACTACTGATACTAAATCAATCATCAGAATCTCTGCGGTGGTATCCCGAACATAAGCTAGATAAGCCAAATAACCCTTCTCGACCATATGTCGAGCCTTCAGAAAAGAGATAACCTAACTAGATATACTCATAGATGAACCCTTCTACTCCAACCTACACAACTCGGACATTACCAAGGTAACAGTCTTAGCATGGCAATCAAGGATGGAGTGATATGGGGATAGCCAGTCCATGCCCAAGATGACCTCAAAGTCGATCATATCAAGCAACGGAAGATCTTCTCTAGTCTCGTAACCACAGAATATAACCAGACCGGACTGATAGATTTGATCCACAATAACTGAGTCGCCCATTGGAGTGGACACATAAAAAGGAGTACCAAAGGACTCATGAGGAATCCAAGAAATGCGCAAACAGAAATCATACTTGTGGTCATGGCATCTGAGGCCACTGCAACTGGTCTGGCAGGGAAAGCATAGAATCTGGCTAGAATGCCACCTGACTGGCCTCCACTTGCCTAGACTCTACCTATATGACAGCCCCTGCCAACCTGCCCACCTGCCATCCGCCTCTGGGCGGCCGGACGGCTGGTGCAGCTACTGGTGTCATAATCATGCGTTGTTGACCCTGCTACACTGACTTTCCCCTAAGTCTGGAACAAATCTCTTCATGTGTCCAGGATTCCCACACTCATAAAAACCCCTCGAAGAAGTGGACTGCTTCCTTGAAGTCTGACCTTAATGGCCTGAATACCCACCGGAGGAACCCAGAATAACTAGTGGACGGTATGAATTCTCCGGCATGGCACTGAAATATGCACTAAAAGAACCCTGAGGACCTTAGTACCCACTGGAAGAACCCTGGATAGTTGGGGTGGTAAGGACTCTCTAGCATAACACTGATATAGGGTCGCTCTAGAGTAACCTAAGGAGGTGGTGGTGCTAGATATATGGGCCTGCTAGGCTGACCCCTCCCAAACTAACCTCTGCCCCCAGTCGGGGCACCTCTAAACTCTCCAGAAAAATGGAACCGCTTGTCCCGCTGCATCTTCTCTCTACCTCACTGATGGTAACCCTCAATCCTCTAGGCTATCTCCACAACCAGCTGATAAGAAGTATCCATCTCGACCTATTGGGCCATAGTGGCATGAATACTGGAGTGTAACCCTGCAACAAACCTCTGTACTCTCTCACCGTCAGTAGGAAGTATCATAAGTGCATGGCGAGACAACTTAGAGAATCTTGCCTCATAGTCGGTCACTAACATCTGACCATGCTGAAGCTGGTTAAAATGAACCAAAACTCTTCCCTATGGGAGGGTGGAATATACCTATCCAAGAAAAGGCATATACACGGATCCCAAGTCATGGGAGGAGAACCATCTGGTCTGCTGAAAAGATGTGACTACCACCACCTACGGGCCCTGCCCTCCAACTGGACAGTAGTAAAATCCACCCCCATGGGACTCCACTATACTCATGTTGTGGAGTCTGTCCCTGCACCTATCAATGAAGTCTTGGGGATACTCATGTTGCTCACCCACAAAGACATGAGGGTGAAGCCTGGTCCATCTATCAAATGGCTTCTATGGATCGCCGACTTGCCGACCGCAGCTGGTCTAGGCCAAGGTACAACTGCTGTAATTGGCTGGGCTCCGCCAACAGGTAGTGCACACGGGGTCTGATATATGGTAGCTGCAAGCCCCGGAGCCTGGGCAGTAGGGATGTGTGCCTTCCCTTCCGCCTGAGATGTGGATGAGTCCGTCGAAAATAAATCCCCTTGAGTCATAGTATCGATGAACCACAGCATATGGCCCATGAACTCCTAAATGCCCGGTGATGACATGAAATCTACCTGGGTTGGCTCTGCTACGGGAACCTCGCCCGCTCCTCAACAATGGGATCCTCTAATGGATCCGCTGGTGGTAAAACTAGGGCAACTCTAGGACATCCTCATCCCCTACCTTGGGCCGGTGCCCTCCCCCGACCTCTACCTCGGCCTCTAGCAACAGGGGCAGCAGCCCCTCCCGAATCTGGAACGTCTGTCGTACGCGTTCTCACCATCTGTGAGAGAATAAGAGGAAGAAACTTAGTACACCATCAACTGAACGATAGGAAATGAACAAAGAGTAGTTTCGTAACACCTTATAGCCTCTCAAAGATAAGTACGACCATCTCCGCACCGATCCGCAAGACTCTAGTAGGCCTCCCATAACTTGTGAAACCTACGTGAGCCTAGTGCTCTAATACCATATACTTATGACCCAATTCAATTATAGGTCGTGATGGTACCCAGCGCTGCCGCTAGGCAAGCCAACAGTGAAATAACATGTGATTTCCCTTTTTAATAAATTGTCAAGTAATTAAACTTTCCTTAATTTTTAAAGATTTAAGAATTGACAAATTTCAAATAAATAAAAAGAAGCAACTAAGTGCAATTATAACCATAGAAATGAACCTAAAACCCCAAGTCTACTAGTATTTGCCAAGACTTGATGTCACAAGTATATGAGCGTGTAGTAGAATTTACACAAGAATAATAGTCTACTATCTGAAGTGAAATAGACAGAAAACACAAGAAGAACCTTCAATCCTCCAAGCTATCTCCACAACCAGCTGATAAGAAGTACCCATCTCGACCTCTTGGGTCATAGTGGCCTGAATACTGGAGTACAATCCTGCAAAAAACCTCCGTACACTCTCACCATCAGTAGGAAGTATCATAAGTGCCTGGCAAGACAACTCAGAAAATCGTGTCTCATAGCTGGTCACTGACATTTGACCCTGCTAAAACTGCTCAAAATGAACCACAAATCTTCCCTATGGGAGGGTGGAATATACCTATCCAAGAAAAGGCGTATAAACTAATCCCAATTCATGAGAGGAGAACCATCTGGTCTACCGAGAAGATGTGACTGCCACCACCTATGGGCCCTGCCCTCCAACTAGACAGTAGTAAAACCCACCCCCATGGGACTCCACTATACTCATGTTGTGGAGTTGTCCCTGCACCTATCAATGAAGTCCTAGGGATCCTCATGTTGCTCACCTCCAAAGATAGAAGGGTGAAGCCTGTTCCATCTATCCAACAGCTTTTGCGGCTCGCCGACTCACCGGTCGCAGCTGGTCTAGGCCCAGGTACAACTATTGTAACTGGCTGGGTTCCACCTATAGGTAGTGCACCCGGGGTCTGATATACGGCAGCTGCAAACCCCGGAGCCTAGGCAGTAGGGGTGTGTGCCTCCCCGCCTGCCTAAGATGTGGCTGGGTCCACAAAAAATAAATCCCCCTGAGTCATAGTATCGATGAACCGCAGCATATGGCGCATGACCTCCTAAAAGCCCGGTGCTGACATGAAATCTACCTGGATTGGCTATGCTACGGTCACCTCGCCCTGCTCCTCAACAATGGGATCCTTTAATGGATCCGTTGGTGGTACAACTGGGGTAACTCTAGGACATCTTCATCCCCTACCTTAGGCCGGTGCCCTCCCCCGGCCTCTGCCTCGGCCTCTAGCAATAAGGGGAGCAGCCCCTCTCGGGTCTGGAACATCTGTCGTGCGCATTCTCACCATCTGTGAGAGAATAAGAGAAAGAAACTTTGTACACCATCAACTGCACGATAGGAAATGAACAAAGAGTAGTTTCTTAACACCTTATAGCCTCTCAAAGATAAGTACGAATATCTCTGCACCGATCCGCAAGACTCTAGTAGGCCTGTCCATAACTTGTGAAACCCATATGAACCTAGTGCTCTGATACCATGTACTCACGACCCAATTTTATTATAGGTCGTGATAGCACCCAGCGCCGCCGCTAGGCAAGCCAACAGTGAACTAACACGTGATTTACCTTTTTAATAAATTGTCAAGTAATTAAACTTTCCTTAATTTTTAAAGATTTAAGAAATGACATATTTCAAATAAATGAAGCGAAGCAACTAAGTGCAATTATAACCATAGAAATGAACCAAAAACCCCAAGTCTACTAGTGTGTGCCAAGACCTGGTGTCACAAGTATACGAGCATCTAGTAGAATATACACAAGAATAATAGTCTACTATCTGAAGTGAAATAGACAGAAAACACAAGAAGAACCAAATCATTTTCCTCATTTAACCATTTAACCTATCAGGCCAAAGAAACAATATGAAATATAGTAGGGTTTCCAATATTATCACGCATGAATTATGCCGAGGACGTACGACCCGATCCAAATATAAATAAACATAATCTGTGAGCACTGCCGAAGGTCGAATGGCACAAACCATAGATACATTTATTAACCTGCCGAGGAAAATGACCCGCTCCCATGAGAGTAGTAAAAATTTACCCTGCTCGCGGAATATACTTGCGACGCAGTTGAACATAGATTTCTCAAGTTATCATAATATCCCTCAATTCTTTCCAAAATAAGAAATTCAACTCGAAACTTTTTAATTCTCAAAATCCTCAACCTCGACTCTATTCAAGATAATTAATAAGCATAATTAAATAACTATGTCAATAAGGCATGGTGTAAACCTAAAACTACCCGGTCTTAAACATGAAAAGTAGCTAGGTACGGACTCTCGTCACCTCATGTGTAAATAGCCCCCCACAAATAGAAGAACATATTAATTTAGTTCACTTATGGGGTTAATTCCCTCTTATAAGATTAGAAAAGAGACTTACCTCGTCTCAAAGCCTACTTTCCGGTCCAAGATTGTGCTAAATCCCCAAATTCGGTGCCAACGATTTGATACTAGTCAAATATTATATAAAATAATCAATACATGCTCAAAATTTCATATCCTAGCTATCAAAGTGATTGCACAAGCCTATTTGAAGAATCCCTAAAATTCACCGCCAGGGCCCGCGTGCCTAGATTTCAAAATTTTTTGAAGAAAGTCGTTACCTATAACCTCATGAACTAAAATAAATATAAATTCCTTAACAAATTTCATGTTAAATCTTGTTTTTATCAAAAACCTAGATTTCACCTAAACCCATGATTTCCACTAATTGACATGTTATAATCTACCCATAAGCTATGTATTTAACTCACATTTGGTAGGAATTACTTACCTCAATTAGTTGATGAAAATCCCTCTCTAACTAGCTCCAAAATCGCTCCTATAAAGTGTAAGAAATGAGCAAAAATGCCTACGTACTATATTTAAAACACCCTCACTGCCCAGCGGTTCCCGCGCCTGCGAGGCCATTGCCGTACTTGCGGTTTCGCTTCTGCGGGGAAAACCTCGCAAGTGCGGTTTTCCCCCAGCTAGCCAACACTCGCACCTGCAGAGCTGGGGCCGCTCCTACGCAATGGCTTCTGCGATCGCTTAGCGCCTGCGCTGCCGCTTATGCGGTCATAGCCATCGCACATGTGCATTCGTAGGTGCGCTAAACCTCTCACTCTTACCGATTTTGAGCAGCCTTCTCTTGTCCGCTTTTGTGGCTCGTTGATAACTAGGGGTTCTAATTTATTTTATACGCCTTTTTGCTAGAGTTTTGGATTAAAAATGTATACAAGTAATCCCGAAACCTTACATGTTGTGCTTGTTTGCAGAGTTTGGTCAAAAAAGTGACAAGAAGTCAAAACCTTCTCAAAAAGAAGTGAAACCTGCATAAGTGCCAAGAACAAGTCAAAGCATTACTACAGCATAAAATCCATTGCGGCTGCAATCGACCTACCGCGGCCGCAGTCCATTTAGTGCGGTCCGCAGTGGCAAAGATCAGAGAGAATGCTAATTTGGAAGTCCAACCAACGCCATCCGCGGTCGATGCTTTGCGGCCACGGTAGCCTCATCGCGGCCACATTCCATTTGTTGCGGTCCACAGAGAAGAGATTTAGAGAATGTGAAGTTTGTAAGATTCAAGACATCGCGACCGCATTCCATTTCTTGCGGTCCGTGGTGAAGCCACCGTAGCCGCGGTCCATTTATTGTGGTCCGTGGTGGCTGGATTCAGAAAACATTAAATTGAAGCTAAAAGCCCCATCGCGGCTGTGCTCCATTTCTTGCGGACCGCAATATCTCCATCAGGGGTATTTTTGTCCAAAAAATCTGGCCTTGTATAAATACTTCTTTTTCAAATTTTTATGTATCTTTATCTTAGCTGAGCACGTGAAGGCCGTTTTGGACCTATTTTGAGTAATTTTGTAGCTAGTTCAACATTGGATCTTTAAATATTAGCTTGTAATTATATAATATGGGTTATTCTTCATCTAAATATCTGATTTCTTCCATTATTATGAGTAGCTAGACCCATTAGCTAGGGTTGTGGCTCAACCCTATTGTGGGTATTTAATGGGTCTTTTGTTTTAGGGCTTAGAGTTTATGGGTGATTGATATTTGGACTGATTTGTATTTTCCATGTTGAATTAGTGGTCGCAAACACTAATTTGTGCCCTTTTGATTTGGGCTCTTCTTGAGAAAGAGAGCTTGAGTCTAGGAAAATCAGTCCAACAAGGAATTGGGGCGTATTCAAGAGATTGATAGCCCTAATTAAAGGGTTAAATCTAGAGATAGTAATACCCGACTTGAGCCTATATTGCATGCACAATTTTGACGCCCAATTGGTCTTGAGAAAGTCAATTAGGGCAAAGTCACTCAAGCTACCGAGAGGTATATAGTGAGTAGTGTCATGCATTGGCTATATCGCAATCCCAATCATAAAAACTTTGCCTTAGGCTTTAGAACCCGTCAAGTATTTACCTAGGAGAAAATCACTTCCCTAGTGCCTCGTTAACCATTTAGAAAACCTTACAAGTATTTATACTTAGCTTACTTCTACACATCATTAGTATAAAATTAGAAGTAACAAACAAACAATTATGATTGGAAGTGTAATCAACAACACTACAAACTGCTAGTTTAGATAGGAATCCAACTCCAAACATTCTAGCTCCCTGTGGATTCGATCCCGACCTTCTCGGGTAAAAGCTGCATCGTCCGCTCTTGCCACTTTGTAGTGGTGAAGGGTTGGACCCAATCACTCATGGCTCGAACCTGTGAGGTTGCACCAGCGGCTAGCCAAGCGCAAGCGCGTGTGCGATTACACCAGCAGTTGGGGGCTTCAGTTGTTGCTCCCAAGTCCTAACCTAGTCTGAGCCTCGTCCGATTAACACCTAGGGCCTCGAGGCCCCGCCCGAACATACCAACAAGTTTGGAATCATAAAACAGACTCACTCGAACTCTCATAATGCCCCAAACAACATCAAAACTAAGAATCACACCTGCAAACCAATTGAATCAAACATATGAACTTTAAGTTCTTCAACTTACTCCCAATAAACTAAAACGTACTTAAACTACACGGAATGACACCAATTTTTGTGTGCAAGTCTTAAATGACATTATGGAACTATTCTTGGTCTCGTAATTCCATTTGGACATCGATATCACCAAAACCTACTTCAAAACAAATTTAAAGAACTTCAAATACCTTCAAAGAACTAACTTTCACTATTAGGCACTGGAATGCTCCCGGGTCATCCAAAACCCGATCCGAACATACGCCCAAGTATAAAATCATCATACAAACCTACTGGACATGTCAAATTCTAATTCCGAGGTCGTTTGCTCAAAATGTTGACCGAAGTCAAACTTGGCCTTTTTAGCCAACCTTAAGGAACCAAGTGTTCCGATTTCGACCCGAACCCTTCCAATTCTGGAACTAACCATCCCCACAAGTCATAAAACAGTAAGAATACATATGTGAAGTCTTATTTAGGGGAACAGGGTTCTAGAAAGTAAAACGACCGATTGAGTCGTTACACTAGTCCCTCAAGGAAAAGAAAGTGCCTCAAAGAATTGACAAAGTGTAAACCAAGAAATGAAAAACGGAGTGGTTAAGGAAAGGTTTAACCATTCACCCATATTGTATCCAACTCTAATCCAAAACCCTTCATTACATCCCAAAAGAATTCCTACTTGTTTTTATGCCGAGTGAACTTACATTAGTGGCGGTCTACATGAGAGGCAAGCATATGGTACTTGAAGCCGTACTTGCGATATTTTCTTGAGAGAGATGAGTGGACCTTTTTTAATTCTTGGGATTGAGTGCTAAATTTGTTAAGTGAGCCAAGCAAATTGAAAGAGTTTGTAGTCCACCATGACTTACATGATAGAGCAAGAGTCCTTGATGAGTAAAGTCAACTATTGAAGCTAAAATGTCACATTAGAACTATATGTGCATGAATGTTTAACTTGTTGCCTTGTTAATAATACATGAGTAGTGTGGGTAATTATTGGTCCCAACTAATGTGTGGATGGCTTATTTTTGAGTCGCTGGAATGATCCTTTACTTTTGGAGGTGGGAATAAATTTATTTACTTGAGGATAAGCAAAGACTTAAGTTTGGGGAGTTGTTAAGTGGGGATTTTGATTGCTTATTAGTGTCTTTTAGGTTTTGTTTTAGTCTAAAAGCATTGAATTGTGTTCTAATGAAATTGTGCAAAATAGCAGGAATGCTAGAAGTTGGTCTCCCGAGATGAAATCTAAATAAAAAGGGAGTAGTGCGAAGCACAAGGCAATGAAGGGCGTTGGAGCACAAATGTGCAGTCCGCAGAAGAAATTCTGTGGCCGTGGAAAAAATTGCAGATCGCAGAATTCCATCTACGGCCGCAAACCAAGAGGAAGAACTTAGCAAAAATTTACGCAAAGTGCGGACCGCACATGAATTGTGCATCCTCAAAGCTAGGCTAAGAGTCGAAGATTAGAAAGTATGCAAAAAATCAAGTCCAGGAGCCTCTATGAATTACGGACCGCACAAGATTAGTGCAGCCGCAGTCTTAATTATGCGGACCATAGAAGAGTTGCCTTGCGAAAGCAGTCCAGAAATGTGCGGCCGTAGAAGATTGCCTCGCGGTCATAGTTCAGAAATGTGCGGCCGCAGAACTCCAGTTCCTGCCAGATGAAGACATCTGTGAATCGCACATGGAATTGTGCGGCTGCAGAACTTCCCGAGGGGCATTTTTGTCCGAGATTTTTAGCCTTGTATAAATAAAAACCTTTGAAGTTGTTGTAGTCGTTTTTCTTTACTACTTTAGGAAGTTTTACATTTCTTTGGTGAATTTACAATAGATTTAATCATTTTAAGCTTCCATTATGAGTTTAATTAGTTTTTTTCCTTATTTTCTTAAAATCCCATTATGAGTAGCTAGACTTTTACTAGGGTTGTGACCCAATCCTAGTGTGTAAACGTTATGGGTATCTAATTTAGAGATTGTGTTGATTATTTAGCTAGATCGTGATTTAATTATAGAATTAATGGTTGCAAATATTGATTCGTGCCTATTTGACCTAGTCTCTACTTGAGAAAGAGGGACCTAGTCTAGGATAACTTAGGTAACAAGGAATTGGGTCAATTGAGAGATTGATTAACCCAATTAAAGGGTTCAACCTAGAGTTAGTAATAACCCGACTTGAGCTCTTATTCACTAGTTTGGGTGATATCCATTTGGTCTTGAGAAAGCCAAATTGGACAAAATCACTCTCTGACCGAAAGGTATTGAGTGGGTAATTTAGAGCTGAGAGCTATAATACACCCCAATCGACAAAACAAGCATTAAAGTCTTTATCCCATTAGGCAAACACCTAGGTCATGGTCATAGTTCTAGCCTTTTTATCTATTTGGAAAACCTTAAAAATAATAATATCTAGTCTTCTTGATTTATTTTGAAATTATTAAATTAACATTAGAAATAGAAAACAAAATCCTTGTTGTGGAAATGCAATTTAGATAATCCAATTGCTCATTTGAAATATATACCCCTAACTCCCATCCTAGCTCCCTGTGGATTCGATCCTGACTCTTAGTTGGGTTTCTATTATTGCATACGACCGTTTTATATCTCTTTTGATGTGTGCTTTGGACGTGATCATGAAGCAGGCCCTTGGTCTTGGGATTTTCTTCTTTGCTTCTAGTTCAAATCGACTCCAAGCATTTTGTGATGTTGATTGGGACTCTTGTCAGTCAACCGAAGATCTATTAGTGGATGCATTGTCAAGTATGGAGACTCCTTTATCTCTTGGAAAGTCCAAAAACTAATCAACCATTTCAGAAGCTCTATTGAAGTAGCGTGCAGAGGTTTGGCCACGACAGTTGCTGAGATAGTTTGGGTTTGTTGGCTTATTCAAGGAATTTAATGCCCCACTCTAACTGTCAGCGCCGATGTACTGTGATAGCAAATCAGCTATCCAAATTGCTGCTAACCATGTGTTCCACGAGTGCACTAAACACATCAATATTGACTGCCACTTCATTCGTGAGAAAGTTCTTCAGGGACCTATGGAGACAGTTGACTTAGCTTCTGCTAAACAACAAGCTGATATACTCACTAAGGGGCTTAGCAGGCATCAACACCACTATTTTCTATCCAACCTAGGGATGAAGAACATCTTTATTTTCCCTAACTTGAGAAGGAGTTTAGAAGTATTAGACAATTGTACCAAGGTGCCTTAGGTGGTTTACCTTCACATTACTTAACTAGAGTTGTTATAGTTGTAGTTAGTTAACCATGGGTGGAGAGTTAGTTGTATATAACAGCTTTCACTGTATGTTTGTTAGTTGTAGCTCTTTTTTGTGAATAACAATTAGCTTGAGCTCCCAATTTCCTTTCTCTACATTTCTCAGTCTATGGTGAAGTCATCATTCTCACTAAAGTTAACATTTGTCCTAATGAATAGAGTCAATCCTCACAATTATAGATACCAATAATCTTAGTCTTTTTCCGAATCCCAAGATTTCAATTGATCTCCACTTATTTCCTTTCCAATCATATAAGAAAATCTTATCTAGCTTGACCCTTGAATTCATCAATGTGAACTCCTTGTCAGAAGTAGTAAAACAAAATCGAGACACTATATATGGTTCTAGTACTAAGCGTTTCTGGGAAATGGCAAATTTAAGCGGCCGGCTAATCTATTCTCCTCTTTCAAAACATTAATGTTTTGAAAGAGGAGAATAGATTAGTCGGCCGCTTCACAGTTGTACTCTTCAAGTGCCAATGGGCGGACACTACTCGAGATAGAGGGTTCAAAAGAGACGTTTGAAATTTTAACTGTGTCAATTTTTCGAGATTGATTTATATTGGTGATCGTGAGGATCATGATCCGTATATTGAAGCATCTCAAGCAAATATGGTATACTATGTTGATGATGAAACTGACGAAGGATGGAGTGTGTCCGTACATCTAAATCCAAGAAATTTATTTGACATGGGAATAGCGGATCAAGAAGAAATATATGAGAATGAACCATTCCAACAACAAGAATTTGAACAGTTTTTGTTATAAATTTTGGGAGAGCAAGACAACACAAAAGAACACTCAAAACTCACAAAGAAGAAAAAATGGAGGAAAGGAGGATTTCTATTCAACTTGGCTTACATCAAATAGCTAGATTACATAGTTATTTATAGGAGAACTCTTTCATGCATCTAGCCTAGTGTATATGTAAACACAATAACTAAGTCCACACCTCACTTCATTCAAGGTACATGGATGACACCAATGCATAAAGAAATTCACACTCTAATGCATGTACTTACTTAATGTCTAGTTCATGAACTAATGTAGACACATGTAGACAAATGTAAACTAATGTGAACTAATGGAAACAAGTTTATTATGTTTCACATTTCAACATTCCCCCTTAAACTTGTTTCATCACTCCAAGTGCCATCCTTAGCTTTTGAAAAAGCTCAATCTTCAACGGCTTGGTGAAAATATCCGCAATTTGATCTTGTGACTTCACATGCTCAAGCTCCACAACTTTATTAGATATGCAATCTCTAATAAAGTGATACCTCGTATCAATATGCTTGCTTCTTTCATGAAACACCGGGTTCTTGGCCAATTCAATAGCCGATCTGTTGTCAACAAAAATCTTTGTAGCATCTTCTTGTGGTTGGTGAAGTTCCTCGAACAAGCTCCTTAGCCAAATTGCATGACACACACAAGAACAAGCTGCCACATACTCCGCTTCACAAGTTGACAAAGTCACAATTGGTTGCTTCTTAGAATTCCATGTAAATGCGGAATTTCCAAGAAAGAAAACAAACCCGGTAGTACTCTTTCTATCATCAATATCACCAGCCCAATCACTATCACAATATCCAACAAGTTTGGAGTCCTTGGAAAATGAATAAAATATTCCATAATCAAGTGTACCTTTGATGTACCGAAGTATTCTTTTGGTTACCTTCAAATGGGAGGTAGTAGGCTCTTCCATAAAGCGACTCACAAGTCCAACACCAAAAAGAATATCCGGCCTTGTACATGTCAAGTACCTTAAGCTTCCAACAAGACTCTTGAAAAGTGTGGGATTGACCTTTTCTCCATCTCCATGCTTGGATATTTTAACTCCACATTCAACAGGGGTGCTAACTGGATTGCAATTCTCCATATCAAACTTCTTGAGAATTTCCTTTGCATATTCTTCTTGAGAAATAAAAATTCCATCATCCCTTTGTTGCACTTTAATTCCAAGGTAGTAGGACATTAAGCCAATGTCCGTCATCTCAAACTCTCTTGCCATAGCCTCCTTGAATTCTTCAAACATCTTTGGATTATTTCCTGTAAAGATCAAATCATCTACATACAAGCAAACAAGTAAGACGTCACCATTTTTAGCAATCTTGACATAAAGTGCATGTTCATGTGGACACTTTGAAAAACCATTTGCTTGAAAATATTTGTCAATTCTACTATTCCAAGCCCGTGGGGCTTGCTTCAAGCCATAAAGTGCCTTCTTCAATTTTAGCACTTTGTCTTCATGTCCTTCAACCTTATAGCCCAAAGGTTGATCAATATACACTTCTTCCTCCAAAACACCATTCAAGAAAGCCGACTTGACATCCATTTGATGAATCTTCCATTGATTTTGAGCTGCCAAAGAAATAATAAAACGAATTGTTTCCAAACGAGCAACCGGCGCAAAAACTTCATCATAGTCAATACCGGCCTTTTGCTTGTATCCCTTGGCAACCAATCTTGCTTTATACCTTTCCACTCCTCCCTTGGAATTTTTCTTCAACTTGTACACCCATTTGACACCAATGGTGCTTTTGCCTTTTGGAAGTGTGGCCAACTCCCAAGTATCATTCTTCTTGATTGCTTTGATTTCTTCATCCATGGCATCTCTCCATTTGATATTTTGGGCAGCATCCTCATAAGTTACAGGCTCACTATCCACCAACAAACAAAAGTGAGTAAAATCATATAAATCATCTCTTACCACTTCTGTATTCTCATACAAGTCACGAAGACTTCTAGTCTTCCGAGGCACCTCACTTGAAGATCTTGCACTTGACTCATCTCCTTCTTGATTTTGTGTTGGCGGTGTTGGTGGTGTGGTAGGCTGCTCCACAACTTCTCCATCATCATCTTCAAAGAAAGGACTAAAAGAGTAATCTTGCTCTTTAGCTTTCCATTCCCAAGCATTCTCTTCATCAAATTCCACATCTCTACTTATGGTGACTTTGCCATTTCTTGGGTTATATAATTTATAACCTTTAGAATTTTGATCATAGCCAATGAAAACATACCTCTCACTTTTATCATCAAGCTTGGACCTCTTCTCATCCGGCACATGTGCATAAGCAATGCTCCCAAAAACTCTCAAATGAGCAACTTTTGGCTTGAAACCACTCCAAGCCTCTTGAGGTGTTTTGTCACGAACACTCTTGGTGTGACACCGATTTGACAAGTACACCGCACAAGCAACTGCTTCAGCCCAAAACTCCTTTGGCATATTTTTGCTCTTCAACATACTCCGTGCCATGTTGAGAATAGTCCGGTTCTTTCTTTCCACGACGCCATTTTGCTGTGGTGATCTTGGAACTGTCAAAAAATGACGAATTCCATTCTTTTCACAAAAAACCTTGAATTCATTTGAAGTGAATTCTCCACCATTATCGGACCGCAATGACTTCACTTGGTAGCCACTTTGTTTCTCCACCATGCTCTTGAAATTTTTGAAAATCTCAAACACCTCCGATTTTGCCTTCAAGAAATAAACCCAAGTTTTTCTAGAAAAATCATCAATGAAAAGTAAAAAATAATTACTTTTACCAAGTGAAGATGGCTTGATTGGTCCGCACACATCCATGTGAATCAACTCCAATGGGCATCGAGCTCTAGTCAAAGACTCCTTAGGAAAGCTTTTTCTTGCTTGCTTTCCAAAGAGACATCCTTCACAAAGTTGGCTCGGATGATCAATTGTTGGCAACCCAATCACCATGGCCTCCTTCTTCATCAACCTTAAACTATCAAAATTCACATGGCCAAATCTCATATGCCAAAGCCAAGATGAATCTTTGGCACATGATAGCAAGCATCTTGGAACATCACTTTGAAGATTCAAAATAAACATTTTATTATTAGCCATAGGAACTTTGGCTAACAATCTCCCATTTTCATCTCTCATAAACAACTTTTTATCCTTCAAATGAATATCATAATTTTTCTCCAAAAGTTGTCCCAAGCTTAAAATGTTACTTTTCATCTCCGGTACATACAAAACATTAGGAATTAATTGGTGGCTACCATCTTTCAAGCGAATTAAAATCGTACCTTTTCCTTTGATTTTAACCCGTGAAGAATCTCCAAAAGTGATGTTGCCACCATTCAATTCTTCAAGCTCCACAAATAAATTCTTCTTTCCACAAATATGGCTACTTGCACCGGAGTCAAGGTACCATTGATTTTTCTCTACACTTTCTTCTCCTTTGCAAGCAAGAAGTAGAGTGCCATCTCCATCTTCATTTTTGCTCTCCACAAAATTATTTTTCTCTTCCACATTACTTTTGCATTCCCAGGAAAAATGACCAAATTTATAACAAGTATAACATTCAATATTAGACTTATCATACCTTCCTTGACTTTGCCTCCATCCTCTACCTCTTCCACGGCCTCTTCCTTGGTTATAGTCTTGGCTTTTGTTCTCTTTGCTAGGTGGTTGACTACCACCTCTTCCTCTTCCACCACGGCCTTGTCCACGTCCACGACCTCTTTGTTGCGAGCCACGCTTTTCATCTTTCTCCTTGAAAGAAAGTTTTGCTTGCAACGCTTGTTCAACCGATTCTTCTTTCGGTTTCTTCAACTTTTCTTCATGTGCTTGCAAAGAACCCGTGAGTTCTTCAATGGTCATGGTGTCCAAGTCTTTGGACTCTTCAATAGCCACAACAATATAATTAAATTTTGAATCAAGGGATCGTAGTATTTTTCCAACGACCCTATCATCACTCAAGTCTTCACCATATCTCTTCATTTGATTGACAATAGCCAAAACTCTTGAAATATAATCCGAAACGGATTCGGATTCCTTCATATGCAATGATTCAAACTCTCTTCTTAAGGTTTGGAGACGAACTCTTTTCACTTTATCCAAACCTTTAAAGGAAGTTTGAAGAATCTCCCATGCTTGCTTGGAGGTGGTTGCATTTGCAATCTTCTCAAACATCTTGTCATCCAAACTTTGATGGATGAGAGTGAGCGCCTTTTGATCCTTCTTTCTAAAGGCAGCATCATCTTCCCCTTCATCACCTCCAACTTCCACCGGTTCCCAAACATCATAGGCACCAAGTAAGGCCTTCATCCGGATACACCAATTTCCATAGTTTTCTTTTGTGAGCATAGGAACTTGGAATGGAGTTCCATTACTATTCGTCATCTTTCTTCAAGTTTGGTTGTCTCTCAAACACACCGTGCTCTGATACCAAATGTTAGAAATTTTGGGAGAGCAAGACAACACAAAAGAACACTCAAAACTCACAAAGAAGAAAAATGGAGGAAAGGAGGATTTCTATTCAACTTGGCTTACATCAAATGGCTAGATTACATAGCTATTTATAGGAGAACTCTTTCATGCATCTAGCCTAGTGTATATGTAAACACAATAACTAAGTCCACACCTCACTTCATTCAAGGTACATGGATGACACCAATGCATAAAGAAATTCACACTCTAATGCATGTACTTACTTAATGTCTAGTTCATGAACTAATGTAGACAAATGTAAACTAATGTGAACTAATGGAAACAAGTTTATTATGTTTCACATTTCAACAGTTTTTTGACGTTAATTATGCTAATATACAAGTTTCAATAGAGGAGCATATGCCTAAATAGGATTTAGCTTTTCTAGTTTCCATGGTACATTTCTTGTGTTGAGCATTTTAACATTTTGTTGTTACGTATAAACCTATGAATTGAAGATTTAAAGATGGTTATATATATCTGAACAGTTTTATGATTTGTTTAACATTTCTCTATTTTGTATTTCTAATTTGATAAAGATATTTTAATATTTCTTTGTTTTGTCTAGAAGACTTATAAAGTGCTACTGAATCTTGATTATAGATATGCCGAGGCCCCGACGTTACCAGAACTTCCAAAAGTCAGTTCAGTCAGCTTCAGCTTCAGCTTTAGCTTCAACTTCCGCTTCAGCTGCTACTTCAGCTGCTGTTTCAGCTTCAGCTTCACCACATCTGACATCATTTCTTCAGCCAACACCACAGCCGACACCTTCAGTTCATGCTACAGCACATGTGGCCCCAGTTGTTCATGTCACAGAACATGTGATCTCGTCAGTTCATGTTGCAGCACACCGGATCCGTCCGTACAGACTACAACACAATCAACATCATCAGTTCAAGATGCATCACAGCGCGGAAAGCGTGGTGCACGTGAGTCTACGTCGCATTGGACAGTAGATTCGATAGGTAAACTTTTTTTGCTTGGTTTCATCTCTATTTCAAACTGCTGAATCTTCTTTTACTATTTCTTTATAAAATTGGTTGACATGAACTATTTTAACCTTCCTTTTTTGTATTCACGTTATTTTTTGGTATTTTATAGAACTGTTGGTGCAATTTTATTTGTAGGAGCAGATGTTCAATGGGTGCAAGTTTATTTGGTATTAAAAATATTGTAATACTTTTTTCAACTTGTTTTAACTTTTCTAGTTACTAAATGCTTTGATATTTCACAAAATATAAGAAAATGTTAGTTCTGCTTGGTTTAACTTAGTGTTTATTTTTAAAGATTCACAAGGAGAGACTCAAAATTAAGGTTAAGGATGCTATCAATTTGTCTAGTGGAAATTGTATCGTGGTTGAATTTGATGATATGGATCAACCAATTGGAGAAGGACAAGGCGTTCTTGCAAGCTTTTGTGGAAAATTAGCTACTGATTGCTCCTTATTTCCAATCAACCTTGATAAATGGCCCAATTTACTAGAGTCATGCTTCAACCGTTGCTTTGATCAAATTATAAAGGTATAAGATCTATGTTATCATAACTAAAACTCTATTTTATGTATTTGACTGTGTATTTGCATGTTGCAAATAAGCTATATGTAAATACATAAGCTATGTTAAATACGTAATCCCTTATATCAACTTTGAGCAAGTGATACTCAAAGTTGATATTACATAAAATGAGTCTATTTAAGTAGTACTGATCATGATGGAAAACTGGCTCGATGTGCACAAAATATTCACCGTCCAGCTCTTATCTCACCTAGTGTATGTCCATTTTTGCTCCATCTTGCATCCCAGTTGTAGTAAAGAGTAATTCATTGTACTTGAATCAAATTGGCCTCCATCTTCCGTATAATCAGTACACACACATGACACTACCAACACAAATGGATATTTTTCCATGTCCTTATTGATGCATGTGGAATGTGTCTTCAAAAATTCTACAATGGTCATTGCTAGTACCCCTGTTATCTATGTATTTTCAGTAAAATCCCATGTCAAAAAGTGCAATTATCCCTGGTATTGATTCCTTTGGTTTTGCAATGTTCCTGTCTTTTGCTTCAAGCACCCGCTTTTGATAAGCATCCCAAATGTAGAATTGGTTGCACCTAATATCACTAACTAATATTTTATTCCTGAAGCCACACTTTTGTTTTAGGACATCTGAATCAAATGCACGATTATATGTTTATACTTCTATTGCAAAGAAGTGGGCTGCAAATAGGCTAAAGATGTGGTATGCGTTCAATGACCCACTTAAGAGCAGAGATGAGATTATGGATAATGTTCCGAATGGGATTCCACGAGATCAATGGACTACTTATTGCAATTACCGTTTTAACGAAAAAACTAAGGTATATATTCAAATTCTTCGATTGGTATGTGTAATTATATGCTTATTTGTTGGTATATTTAACTTTCAAGTATCTTATTTTTTAAGGAAACATGTAAAAGAAATGCTGAAATTCGAAAGCTGCAAACTGTTTCACATATCGGTGGATCCAAGTCTAACTCTAGAAGAAGAGCTGAAATGGTAAAAGTGTTAATTCATATAGTTTACTTTAGTTATTAAACTTGCAACTATTGCTAATTAGTTAAGTTATTTAGATTTGATTTTTCATTTGTAGAAGATTGAGACTGGACAAAATCCTGGACGAGCACAACTTTATCTTGCTACTCATAGGAAGAATGATGGATCATATGTTAATGACGCGGCAAAAGAGATATGTGTGAGTTTTTATTTGTTACAAACTTAATAAAATTATGGAAGCTCAGCGTTTTGGATATCATTGTTTGTTCTGCCATATGAACTCATCTCTTTTTCTTTCTGCAATGTGCTATGTGAATACTATATTTAGGAAAAGATTGACCAAGCTTTGAGTCAAAGCACCATAGATGAGTCTGAAATTTCTCCAAATGATATTGTTGGTAAGGTTCTAGGAAAAGAGCACTCTGGAAGAGTAAGGTGCTTGGGATTAGGAGTTGTCCCTAGCACAGCTTTTAAACACACAAGGCCACGATTTGGTGTTATGAATGGTTCAAGTTATAATAATGGTTCGTGTTCTTCTGTGTGCCAAGATAAGTACAAACAAGTTTTAGATGCTCACAATGAAAGCAAAGAGAATTACGCTCAAATTATGAATGCTCACACTCAAATGATGAATGCTCACACTCAAATGATGAATGCTTTCAAGGCCTATATGATAATGAAAGAAGGGAGAATACGTGAAGAATTTGCTGGGATCTTCGTTCCTCCTCCTGCTACAACGGTAAAAAAAACCTTCATAATTTTTTTATATCGAAAGATTTAAAAAAAATAGTTTATCTACTAATTTTGTTGTTGCATTTGTTGTTCCTATTCTTGCTCTCGTTATGCTATTTTACGCACCATGTTATTTCTGCTACAACGGTAAATAGTTACACATTTTCAACTTCTCTTATCGTTTGAGTTAGAGTAGGACTAACTTAATAGAAAAAATACAGTATGTTGTGAAACATATCATAATTGTACTAGAGATCTGTAGCATGAAGAATAGGAGCAGGAGTAATAGAATAGGACGGATGAAATATAATCTCATCTGGACTGGAGATCTATAGCATGAAAACTTCTGAATAGTGTGCCTCATTTGGTTTCCTTTGAAAACTTCTATTAATTATATCTTTTTTTTGTAGGCAAATGATACAATTAGATCATTTGATGGTACTGATTCCAGTGGCAACAATTGAAGTTCCTTACAAGTGTATTAGACAATTAAGTATGATACTGGATTGAATGGTTGAAGTATATATTTTGTGTGTAATAACTGCAGTAGATGTTTTGCACTTAATGGCTGGAGCAGATATTTTACACTTAATATGTGAAGTAGATGTGATGTTTAAAGCTAGTTTTGAGACTAAATATAATACTTAATGTTACGTTCCTTATGATTTAATGTTATTTTGATGTTACTAATTTTGATATGCAATTTCAATATTATGTTAGTGCTTCATAATATTAATATATTTAAAATATTCTATAGACAATTTTGGGAGCCACAATTACCCAAAAAATCATATTATTTTGAAAAAAGTAATGCAAATTGCATAGGTTTAAACCCCTGAAAATTGCTTGATTTACGGGGGTTCCAACCGCCGCAACATTTTCCTCAAAAAAGTTTCAAATTGGTTAAATAATTAAAATATGGGGGTTCAGTTGCCGCTAAATCAACCGCCGCTAATGATACCAACGGTCGCGAAAAAAATCCCGCTAATTGATTGTGGCGACAAATATTGCAGAAGTTTTCAAAACAGCCGCAAAAACAATTTGCGGGGGTTGCTGACCCCCGTAATTTGCAAATTTAACCCCCGCAAATAGCCCCTTTTATTGTAGTGATTGTAAAATCCAAATTGTCATAAAATCATATATAGGTTCTAACAATTTAAAATTGCAGCCTGTCCTCGTCCAATTTACATCAACCACAACAAGATAATTCTGAAATCTTCAATTCTGACATTAAAGGCCATTACGTTAATTTCTAAGTGTTGTAGTCACGTATATATGTAGAAATAGACAACTCCATTAATGTAAAATCCTTCTAGCCTTAATGGGTTAAACTTGGTTATAGTGTCATTGTTGATCTCTCTCCATGTTGTTTCATCTAGAGTAAAACCCAGCAACATCTTGCTGATATCACCTGGTCTGGATCATGAAGTTGCATCAGAATTTCATGCTTCGTTCTATCGGGGTCAAAACATAGTGATAATGGAGATTTAGGAAATCTTCAGCACTAATACTGATATGAGGAAGAACTCTGGGATTGCAAATAACCACAAGCCTCAAAGTTTTCAATCCATAAGCAAAATAAACCTTTAGCATACTCAAATTTGGAATAGCTCCCACCATCCAATTTACGCATGGAGGCTTAAATTCAGCTTGGCACAACCTCTGCTCTATGGTTCAACAGTAACACCTTGGGCGCGCAACAAGAATTTGGTTGAGCTCGAGTAATGGCTTTGATGAACATCACAGAATAGGGATCCAACACAATATTGTTATAAAATCTGGAAGTGCACTTGAATCGCAATAAAGACTAGACAGGAAGTCTAAAGAATATATAAAACATAATATCTTCGGATATTGTTTCGGCAATACTCTTCATTTTCGTCCTTCCCACGAGGAATAGGAAAGCCCCTATTGCTTGTTGCTAATGTTATGTAGCTTCCGTACGTACATCCAAGCATGCAGGGGCGGAGCTAGGCGGGCAGAAGGGTTCAGCCAAACCTCCTTCTCAGAGAATTACATAAGGTCATTTTTTTATAAATATATACGCCTTAACTATTTACTTTTTAGTCCATTCAAAAAAGAATCAACCCTTTTTACATTTGGTAATAATTTAGCTTAAACTTACAACTCTACCCTTAATGAGAAGATTTTATAACCACACAAATACACTGGGCCCCATATGGACTTCTTTAGGACCACAAATTTCAAAAATCTTCATTTTTTTCTTAAACTCCGTGTCCAGTCAAATAGCTTCACATAAATTGGAACGGAGGGAGTATTAGATATATATTGACTCCCCTAGTTTCTTTGCTTTTTGAATCCCACGACCCAATGATATTGACAAATCACCACGACCTATAGCCCGTTTGGCCAAGCTGCAAAAATTAGCTTATTTTGAGAAGCACTTTTTTCAAAAGTACTTTTCTCAAAAGTACTTTTGGTGAGAAACAGTTTGTGTTTGGCTAATTAGTTTGAAAAACACTTCTGAGCAGCAATTAGTGTTTGGCCAGGCTGTTAAAAACTGCTTCTAAGTGTATTTTTCTCAAAAGTGTTTTTGGAGAGAAACTACTTTTTTCTGCTTCTCCAGAACTGCTTCTGCTTCTCCTCAAAAACACTTTTTTCCTTCTAGAAGCTTGGCCAAACACCTCAATTTTTGGCCAAAAGTGTTTTTGGCAAAAAAAAAAGCACTTTTGGCCAAAAATAAGTTTGGCCAAACAGGCTACTAATTGGCCATCCTTTTCCTTCTAGGACTTCTATTCTCTGTATTTTTGATAGCTTTATAGAATATATAACAAACCTAGGTTATAATATATACTCCCTCTGTTAAAGTTTATGTGAACCTATTTTCTTTTTGGTCCGTTCCAAAAAAAATGAACCCTTTCTAAATTTGATAACAATTTAGCTTAAAGTTACAACTCTACCCTTAATGAGAAGATTTCATAACCACACAAATACTCTAAGCCCCATCTGAACTTGTTTAGGACCACAAATTCCAAAAGTCTTTATTTTTTTCTTAAACTTCGTGCCCAGTCAAACAGGTTCACATAAATTGGAACGGAGGGAGTATACCGCATATATACCTTATCGGGCAGGGTTATATATGTATTAACTAGCCTAAGTAAGTGTTATCCACGTATATTTCATGCCAAATATTATGACATACGCATAAATAAACTTTTAACTACAGAAATACTTTAAAAATAAGTAATTGTTTGAATTTAAAGTAAAACTTAAAATTTTAGTTTATTTTTCACGATATGATAAACAAATGTTTGAGGGTATTCTTAAAATTTTGTTAAGGTTGAAGAAAAATTTGGCCACATAATAAAACCGATGATAAATATGACTAATATTTGAAAGTCTATGGGTAAATTTGACCCTTTTGCCAATAATAAAAGGAGAAGAAGCAATGTAGATCCGACGAAGCAAGACCGCCGATGATAGTGAGCAGACGGATAAAGTAGCAAAAATTTAAAGAATAGTCAAAATTGGAAGGCTGTTAATGAGGAAAATATATTTGAATATTATATTAAAAAATGAAATCGTTGTATATAAAATCAGATGAATACTATAATGTCGACCAACAAGGGTTGTGGTGGAGTGATGAGTACTCATTCATCCTTAACCAGAGGTCTCGGGATCGGGTCCCTAGGTATGAAGTCTTCTTTGTTAGGGATCGTTTTACCCCCAATACTGAATATCCGGATTTAGTCGGGCCAAATTCATCGCAATAGTCACAAGTTTATTTGGTCTTGCCAAAAGATTGTAGGCAGCTTCAACTCCTCGGAGCAATGGATCATCCTCCCTTGCACCAAATCAACCGTGAGGCAAACAAGCTATGAAAGTACTGAAAGTACAAGAGGGGGGGTGAATTGTAGCCTTTTTAAATATCTAGTCGACTATTCTTCAGACCTAGTCGACTTATGCAGTGACAGCATGCACAGAACTGTTAGTTCTTCGATTTAAACAAGTGTTAATCACAATAAACAGTAAAGGAATAGAATATAATATGAGAGCGATAAAGTAAATGACATCAGAAATTTTATACTGATTCGGAACTAATGTGGTATCAAAATCTAGTCCTCTTGGGTTGCAAGAATATTATCTTTTAGAGCTCTTTGTAAATTGAATTAAGTACTGTGAGCACGTGATTTTTGCTCTATATGAGAATTACTCCCAAAAATTCAAAATAAAATAGTTTTGTGTTGTGTG